>JAANSK020277936.1:0-11178 GCA_011763485.2 Isoetes engelmannii
CTGTGTTTGAGTGTACGTCCCTCTTCTTGTATTGGTCCCATAACCCAATTGGGTTCAGCGAACGCTAAAACGTTTATCTTTAATTTTATCTTTATCTTTATCTCAAGTCTTAGTATTCATTTCAAATGGTATCTGAACTAGGAAAATTAAATCATTAATAATATTGAGATGGCAGACATAATGACGTACTAGCATATTTCTAGAGTTATATGGCGAGTTGCGAGAGAGTTCCTTATTATCTATAGGGCAACAAGACTAAAGATTATTCTATAAGTTGGAAAATCTATAAATAGATGCAGATAGGGCTGGTAGTGACTTAGATAAAGCACAAGCCATCTACATGATATGCCTCTTGCTTTTGGAGAAAATTCAACGAGACAGGCTAAGCGCAGGTCGTCGTAAATATGTTATGCGTGCATCATGCTAAATACGCCCAAGCAATCCACTCATAAAGTATGTGAATGTTCAAGCTTGCCCGACAGATAAACTTGGGAATACCTTTGTGCAGGATTTATAACAGATCATTGCTTTACTAAGACCCACACTTTGTAAGATAGAATAGAATTGATTTTTTTAACGTCCCTCGGATGTGCAGGTTCCTTTTCCACTCTGTAGTCTGGTGAAGAAGTTTGTGCTCCCATCTCAACTCCCACCTCAATTTTTGCCTCTGAAGTTTGCACTGGGACATTCACCATTTGTGTAGAGTTATGACCAATATGTCAGTAACCGAGGTAAGAACTAAAATGGAATACTTAAAAAAATGTCCCTTTATACATTTCCTCTCAAAAATGAACGATTATTTTGTAGCAATTTCGAGGACGTTCTAGCCTAAGCAAATTCTTGCTACTCGGGTGGAGCTTTGTTGCATGGAGCTTTTGCCAAGGCCACTGAACCTTCTCCTCAAAGTCGCCCATTTCAACCAGTAGCAACAAATCAATATCTTCTGGATGTTGCTTCAACAGTAGTCCATTTATGTTTTTCATGTGTTTTCCCCAAGAAATTAAGGCTTTTGATTCACAAAGCAATGGTATTTACAATTATCCTCGCAATTCATTCAAAAGTATGAGTGCTCCTGCAAAAGAACCACCTACAAGTTTTGGCACTGAAAAGATTCGCCGATGAACTGCAAGTCCTTTGGGATTCTTTTTAATTTTTTCCTTCCACATTACAAACATAGGTGGCCTAGATACAATTATCTCTGATGTTGCAAGAGTTGTCAACTTTTCTACAAGTAGGATGGACTTGGTTAAGGGACAACTATTTGATTCCTTGGTTACATGCCATTGCAGATTGATGTATGTTGTGAATTTGAGTTGTTGAATCATTGCTGAAATTACAGTGCATACAGAAGAGAAAGATATGTTGCTATGAAAAAGCTTCAATTTATCTCTCTTAGATTTATGAGAAGCCTTTTTTTTATCTTTCCCTTGGATTTGTTTGTTAACAGTCTTGTAAAAGCAAACACTTGCTTATTGTTTTTTTAAATTGCAAATACAAGCATTTTGTATTGTTTTTTATGAACTGAAAAGAAACTGCTAGCATATGCGGCATGTGAACAAACTCAGATATGATAGAGAAAAAAAACAATTTAAAAGAGTCTTTTGTGAATGTGTAATTGCTACAGAATTCACTTTTGAGATTGGCATTGCCAATGCTAGCAAGAACCGTGCTGAAGGAGTTGTATGGCCGTAAAGCTACTCGGGGATGTGGTTGCTCAATTTCAAGCTCAAAAGACAAGGGTTTTTGGGGATGTGGCTGCTCCATTTCAAGCTCATAAGACAAGGGTTTTTACTTGGTTTTTCATTGATCTTGCTTGATCAGTGCTGAAATATCCTGCTCTCTTGAATAAATGAAGTTTTTAGGGGCTGGCAAGGCGATTCTAATGGTATTTGAACTGGATTAGACCATCCACGGAGCCAATTACAAGCTCTACTCCAAGATCATCATGCCGGAACATAATCCTACGCTCAGTTCATCGCGTGGTTAGCCCAACCAAAAACTAGTGGTTAGCTCAGACAAAAAGTGGTCAGCTCGAACATGTGTCCGAGCTAACCACATCCAGGAGTAGATATATGGTGTTCCGTTTTATCTAGGATAGACTGGTTATGTTCATCTAAGAAATAAATTTTCAAAAATTGTTGCAATTACCTGTGCTGAATTGATAAGAAGGATCGTGTTGCTAGTTCCTCTCTTTGAGGAGGTTTTCAAAGATCTAACACTTGTTAAATGTAAGAGTAGATCAAGCTATAGGGAAGGTTGTGCTCAATTGATAAGAAGGATCACGTTGCTAGTTCCCCTCTTAGAGGAGGTTTCTAAAGATCTTTAACACGTTAAACGTAAGAGGAGGTCAAGATGTAGGGAAGCTGAACTACAGTTCAAAATCTTCTAAGATGTCTTGACCGGGACTATACAGATGCTGCACCTTTGACACGATGTCTACCCTAGCTCATATAATGAACCAAATCTCGCATTTTACCCACCAAACATGTCCCATTATAACCAACCGCTGATGATGATGATGGACATCGCTGCTTCTACTGGATCTGGAAACAACAGTTATAAACCCTAATCTAGATATACGATTTTTCGCATGGCATTTTGATGATTTACACAAAATATAAGGGCATTTCTATGAATTGCCTAATATTATTTTAGTCATACTTCTTAAAATAGCAAAGTTTAAGGAGCCGGGGGAGGGTGTCTTTTGGAAAAATTCCAATTCGGCATATAGAACATGCACTAAATTAGAGTAGGACTTAAATTTAGAGTAGGGCTTAAAATTAGAGTAGGGCATGTGTAGAGCTTACAATAATAGGAACCATAAAATGTCTTACTGAGGTGCCTGATGTTGCTGGTTAGAAATGGGAGCTTTAATTTGTTGTGGTTTCTAGGCAACACACCTTATATGGAAGAAGAAGGTTATCAGATCCTAAAGAGATTCCTTAAGGCTGCCGGTGGAGGTTCCTTTTCATGGGCCATGGTGGTTCTTAACTCCCTTCAGATGATTACATGCTCTAGTACATCCCTATATGGTTTTGGCCAGTGGTTTTTGAAGTTTCAGAGCAAAGGACACCTTCCTTGGACACTACCCCTCTGGTTTTGAAAGTGTTAAGAGTTGTGGCTCATCTGAAAGCATAGGAACTTCATGGCATATGATGCCAAGTGCACTAGCATGAATAGCAATTTAACAAAGCTGCGGAGTCTATGTATTAGGAGGGTGGTGTGGGCAGGGAATCGGTCCAGAATGGTGGGTCCTTTGGGTGGGTGGTGTTGCAGCAATCATCATATCTAATATACAATACTTCTGTGGTAGTTGGTCCTGATAGCCAGGTTTGTGCGAAGTTGCCAATTTGATCTCCCAAGATTTTCTTGTTTGTTGTGACTTTGTTCTCAATTTGAGACTTACATCAATTTGAGTGACCTTTTTATCTAGCCCTTGCTTTCTTATAGAGTTGTCCATGCAAAAAGAATAGTAAGAGAGCTGATATATTTTATTACATGAGAATAATCATTGTTGGATTGATATTAGAAGCATGTTGCAGATTTTTGTTCGTTTCTATGACATATAACTTGAGGAATGTTGTGGAGATTTTTAGATTGCACTAAAATTGGATGAAATAGGACTAACAAAGGAAGAAATAGGAGAGATATCTTTGTCATTGATGAGAACATAGCATTTTTGTACTCAGTAGCAAAGGAGGACAACTTTTCTATAGTGAAGATCACATTTGATGGATTGGTCTCTTCCAAATTCCAAAAGAGAACCACAACATTTTGAAATGGGTTTTCCAGCGAACACCGATACCAATATTGATGGCCACATGGAATTGGAGAAAAGCTTTCAATTCCAGGCTATGGGTGATATGAGGCGTATAAGGTGGAGTGGCATGACTGCCTGCTGGCTTGAAGACACTCTAAGTTTATGTACAATATGAAGCATGGCACATGCAAGACTACTCATGTTTGTATATATGCGAGACAAGAGAAGAATGGAAGGTGGAAGTGTACATTGGATTGCCCTAAGGATGCTCCATTATGCAAAGAGCTAGAGGACTAGAATTTAGGCCTTTCCAATAACCAGAGTGCACGTTTGTACACTTCATGCTTTTTTTACAATGATTAATAAGGTGGTTTATTTGAGTATTTTATTTTCTTGAGTCCACACAAAGTTCCAAACATCTACACAAGAAGTTGAGAAAGTGTTATCTGCAGTTGGTTTACATGGTGGTTACTTGAAGACCCTAAGTCTTCTTCAAAAGGCTCATTGAAGCTATGCATCGATGGTCCAAAGGAAAAAAGGTTTTCGCCGCCCTACAAAGAGCTCAGGAAAAATGCTAGGGTCTGAAAAGCCTACAATGATGAGCTTTTGGCAGCTGAGGATGACCAAATCGTCGGGGCTCTTCGCATCTGAGGAAGGTAAAGACTTGACAAGACTTAATTCCGGTGGTTGAAATTATGGATAAGAAGGTCTGCAAGAGAATGATGCAAAACAATTTTAGGTGGTTGTTGGCAATTCACTAGGTCGTCCATAGTTGGATGGAGTGAAAATCACGTTATTTACTATAACTGTAATCTATTTGCATATGGTACATATTTTACTAAATAGTATGGAAGTTTAGAAATTTGGAACACATAGGGAATAAAGAAGTCACATGAAAATTCTCTACACCAGCGGTGCCAAATGGTTTTATCGGAGGATCATGACAAAGTTAGATAATAAGGCAAGGGAAAATAGTGACATAACTTTAGCTAGATTGCTAAGGAATAAGTTTAGAGAAGGAGAAGAGGAGAAATGCACAGTATTCTTCCACGACTACAGAAAGGTCAAGAGAGTGGCATTCTACCTGAACTAAACAAGGAAAGCTAAAAACTCTTTTCTTGTTGTGAAAAATTTGCTCCATAATATATACTATTGAAATATTTATTTGTCTAATATTTTCTAAACCATATATACAGTGAGAAACCCCTTAACACATTACTTGATATGTATGAATGTTTCACACTGTGGCCATGGTGCGAATTCTTGTCTTCAATATGCACGTGTACTTTGGACGTGGCAGTGTCTAAGGTGCAAAAGATTGCATCGTGAGAAAAGCATTTAATGTGAAATATGAAAATCAAAATCTCACTGTGAGTTCCACCAATGATTTCAATTAACCATTGACCCTTAAATTCCACGTGTACTACGCTAAAAATTTGACTTTCCTATAGGTTAGCTCCCTAATCATTCAACCCATTCCTCCGTTCTATTTTACCTTGGCTTTTGACCATGCACAATAAGGCGGCAAACCTTAGTTACTCAAGTAGCACACTGATGATATATATTTTAATCATTTGCAACACGAAATATTGCCAACACATATCTTTATATATTACAAGAAATTTATCGCGGCGGCCAAGGCCGCCGCGAACATTTCTTTGGTTTTGTCGGAGAATGAGACAAAAGATTTCAAGAAACAATAGCAAAATTCTAAGAAAAGATAGTTGAGCATATTCAGTTTTTCATTCTGAGCATAATTTGTTGTCCATTCGTGTGTTGCTCCATTCGCCTCCTTCGCAATGAGAGAAGCACGAATTAATGAACATTCCCCAATATTGCAGCTAGTACTGAACATTGGCAATGATTCTTTGAACCAAACCCACATATCTGCAGCAATATTTATTGAAATGCTACATTGCTGCATGCACGTAACCTGTAGTTTGAAATAATCAAGGACAAAAAACAAAGGACAATAACAAAAGATAAACCATGTGGAATACTGCTCATAACAGTATATATAAAGGAAATCTTTTCGTGAATAGGCGCATCAGTGGTTTGGTATCTAAGCAATCATGTTTATGCAGGCAGTGATGCAATTTTTTCCAGCAATTATCTGCCCCACGATTCTACAATTTCGTATAAAGCATTCAATTGCCAAGGCCTTAATATTCAAGGATAAGGAAACATAGTTTACCAACGTTTACGTATTAGGTAGTATCCAGCAAACGCAAGATTGGTTTTGGTCATGGCATTGGCTGCATAAGCTACACATTTTCATTACATGCACAAACCCTAAAGCATCATAAAGCATCAGGAGGAAAAATTCGGTACCTGTTTCAATAATCACCTTCTCATCCACATAACGTTTGAAGACATTCCAGCTGTTCTATCTGCCAGATTCATAAAAATTTATTCAAACATGTCCTTTCATCAAACAAAAGAAACAGATAAACTGAGGTATAGTACCTTAACCCATTTGTGGAGTACGACCAAGTCCCCTGTCGTCCATAGGCAATACGCAACTGAAGGAAATTACAAATAGAATATACAATAGTGTCTGCGGAGGCCCTCCTGTAACCTCACCTGTATTTGACCGATTATCTCTGGATCCAACATCGGTAGCAGAACTGCTCTGTTAAGTATGAAAACAACATACTCAAACCACATTTCTGAGCATACTGCCATACCCAAATACCATCGTCTGTCTCACAGCCTCTTCCTGCTCCAAATAAACATACACTAAAGAAAAGAAGCAAGTGCAAGAGCAAGAGAAAATACCCGGCATTTCATGTCTGTGTTTGCATGGATTCGTGCTACCTGTTTCTGCAACATACTACTCATTCCTGTAGCATATAATGCCTTAGAAATTATTTACTGCTCTGTCGTGATTTGCACAGAGCTAAACCAATGATTTTTGCGTAAGGACCACGAAAATATGATCCAAGATCCAGGCTGAAACATATCAGAGTTTTGTAGGCAGATCAGAGCGCCGCGGTCATATCCTACCATTCTAGTCTAATCACAGGCCGAAATTTCATCCCTAAGTCTGTAGATGCATCAAAAGATTTAATCTTACCTGTTTCTGGGCGCAAAAGTGCGCAGACCAAATATTGAGTTGTTCGATTTGCAGATGAAGCAGGCGCAACCGACACCAATCCGTGTTGTGAAGAACCACAGCGAACCGTCGGACTTGGCTATGGCTATTGCTCGAAGACGCAAATGGGTAAAGCGACGGAGGAGATTTGTTTAGGCACACGTGTCACTCACATAAATAAAGGTCAGAAACTAATTGGGGCGAACAAAAATAAATGAAACTGCCTTAATACAGGAAGGATAAAATTACTTTGGATGACCCCATGAGACGGTGTGACTATATTCCGACGGTCGAGATTTATCCAATCCTTGGGGGCTGAGGTGACAAGCCCTGGGCCATTGGATCCCCTATGGGTCATTCATGGGCATGGATGGGGTCATGTACCCCGTCCCGCAGCCGTTGGATTATGCCACGTGGCAGGATCCTGGCCCTTCATGTATACCATTAAGGGGTTATTAAATGGGGGGTTATTAGAGGGATGAGGTGGCATAAAAAATTAAATAAGGAGAGGTGAGGTGTCAGCCGTCCATTAGTAGGTGAGGTCAAGCCACCTAAATGAGGTGGCATCAATCATTGTGATAATTTTTTTTTTTTATTATAGTGGGTGAGGTGGCATTATATTAGTTGCTATGTATTAAATGAGAGATGCAGTGGCAAGAAACAACAGGTAGAATTTTCCAGAAAAGTGACGTGGAGGCGATCTCGGACGTTTCCTCCGTGTGGGAAACGTACTTCCATCGAGCTCTTTCTGGAGAGGTCTTGCGGTAAGGCGCCAATGGCTTCCTGGAACAGGCGCTTAACCCAACGATTTGGAAAAATTTAAGGGTTTGAAAACGCGGATTCAAATCGAGCTTGCCCTGTTCCGATTTCTGAAGAATCTCAGGTCCTTATTGTAAATTTTCGTGCAGGTATGGCGGAGGTAGAACCTAAGTGCTATACCTTTTTTGTTTGTCTATGAGCTATGCAAGCTGTTTTGACGGCTTTAAAAAGGGATCCGGGTGCACTGCTGAGTTCTGGCTTGGATTGCCTTCCGTCACTTTGGATCTCAGCTGAAGCTTCTACAATCCGGCAACCACCTGCGCAAACAGCCATTGCTGTGCCATGTAGCTTTTTCTTCGATTGCTACGTGGCCATTTTTATTTTGATGGTGGTGTAGGATCTGCTTTCATGACAATGTCTTTTTTTTATCACAATGGGCGGTTCCAGGCTCCATGTTATTATTAGCAATGTTCTAGTGCCACTTGTGTCAATCTGGCACTTCCGTGATGCCTGCTAGTTCAGAGTTGCCTTCAATTTCCAAAGGATCTTTACAAAACCGTATATGTTTTTTATTCAATATGCTGCCACTTAGACAGGATTTAGATGATCTATCAAGCTTAGGTATTGTTTAGGCATTATGCAATTCGTCTCATACGGTTTGAATACCCTTTGCTTTGTTGCAGGTAACCTTATGTTATTTTGAATCCGTGTTGCAGTCTTTCCTTTGGATCTGTTTCCTAGCACGACCAGATCCCAGGTAATACACTAGGAATATTTGCAATTACTCCCTTGCAGAAACCTTTGAAGATGATTTGTCACCTGTTTACAAAGTTTTGTGCATGTTGGGCCAGTTGCCTCTGCTAGCCATACAACTGATTTTGTCTTTTTTTTTCCAGAAGTTGCAACCAGATTATGCTTCGACTGATGTCTATCTTCTCACAGAAGTTAATATTGCTGGGAGTAATGCATCTATATGAATTTAGTATTTCGTTTCTAAGGTAAAGCTCCAGTTTCTAGTGCTAGCTTCTGAATCCAAGGCATTTTGCTCCTTTATGTTTCTTACATTTAAGTCTTGCAACTGCTGCAAACGAGGATCCAGCAACAACAACACATCTGCTTTTATCCTGCAGAAGTAGCGCCAGAACAAGTAAAATACATTAGAACTTTGGACAATGGATGATTTTTGACTGTTTTATGAGCCACTGCTTCGATGCTTATGTTACCCTATTTCAACAACATTATATGGTTGAGATATTGGAAAAAGGACTACGGGTCTTGACAACCAGTGGTTGGAGTTTAATTTCAGGATTAGGATTACCATGTTTACCTATGGATGGATGCCATGGACAAAGCCATGTCCATTCTATCCAGGCATTTAAGAAATTGTCAGACCATTTGAAAGGAAAGAAATTTGATTGGCAGTTGTGGAACAAAAATAATATAAGTGAGGCTGAAAAGATGGTACTAGTTTTAGTAGCTTATCATGCAAACAAATCTGATGTTGCCAAGTACTATACGAATAGAAAAATTTAAGAAGTTGTGGCCAGAATGCAATTATCTTTTTGCTTGACGATGCTTCATATGAAGAAAGTTCGTGAACAGATAGAGCTACTCATTTTTTTGGTCATAACAGTTCATGACCTGCGGTTTAAAGCAGCAATTATATCTTCCTTTTGCAGCGTAAGCAAATGCTTCTCAAACTGAACGACTTGGTCATTCTCTATTTTCATCATTATAATGGACAGTGCTTTTTAAACTGAAGAATTAACTAGACAATGATGGTCAGTAGTTCTCTTCCTCTGCACTGACTCAAGCCCAGAGCTCAAGAGAAAATCAATAAAGCGGTAAATTGTTGATGGTTTCCAACTTATACACAAAAACCTGAAAGCTCCAAATACAAACTTTAAAATATGAAGGATGGAATGAAATAACAACAAAGAAAGAATTTGTTGTGTGCAATGGAATATGAGTTGCCCTAAGTGTCCTTCACATCTCCTTGGTTTTGGTCATCGATGTTACTTCTATTAATACACTCTTTCCATTTGTGCATCAAATAAAACCATGGGGGGATTTAACATTTCGTTTCTATTCTATTTACCTTGTCTGAATTCCACAAGATTCTATGTACTTGATTTTGATCAATGTTGATAGTAGTTTCATAATCAGTTTGACCAAACGTTTTACTAGTTAGCTTTAGCTCAACCCTTCCACCCTAACTCAAATTTAGTTTGACTTTGGGTTTGACCTTGCCCAATACGATGACATGAACTATGACCCATATGATAATTGTGATTGCTCCTACATTATCAACCAAATTTGAAGACCAAAGGAACTACAAGATTGAAGCAGTAATCATCCCGATGAACTGTGTCCTATCTTTAGTTGATGCTTGAGCACTTTGTCATGCATCTAATGTAGCCTGATGGTATCCACCAACACATTACCCATTATCCAAAATCAATTACTTAACAAAGTACAATTATTGGAAATTCCCACAGGTGCACAAGCCGCCGGCACGGTTGAATTGGGGTTGACTAGTAAGTTTGATCTTGGATTTAGATGGTGGTGATAGGGAAGTTTGACCAAAGTTTGACCTATAAAATTTTGAAGAATCTTTGGAGTATGCAGGGCGATTCAAGGGAATCAAAAGACTACATTGCTAAGATGCCCTTTCAATTTTGAACTCCACTCTTTCTAGGTGGTTTTACAATAGCACAAATTGAATAAGTTGTTAATATTAAACCGACCTCAATCCCCTCTTACAATGGACCGCAAATGTTTGTTTACTTATTTAATATTTCACCGCCCCCTTTTGCGGTAACGGGACACTTTGACATTGCAATATCGAGAGTTTGACCACTAGAGATTTCAGCTAATGTACTATTGCAATGTCTAATGCAATGTCTGCTTAAATGTCTGCAATGTCTGTTTATGGCAGCATTCTATTATATGATCTTCGATGATGTCAATGCAATCATCTAATAATTATACATTCGTTAAGAATATTGAAGTCGATCTTTAGCAATAAAAATGTGGTGCGTGTTGAGAATGTTAACAAATATTAGTTATTTTGCAAATGTGACAAATGCTATATGGTTCTCATATTATTATATGCCAATGTCACATAATAGCAATTTATTTTAATGTTAATCTACCACAGTTTAAACAAAATGTTAACCTACGACCAATTGAAATGTATATTCTAGCAGCTACAAGCTGACCACACGTTTTTCGAACTGTACATTCTCCTTGCGAATGACATTTATGCATCTAGGAATATTTTGAGAAACCTCACCTTGAAGAATCTTCATAACAACTTGAACAGTCTAGGGAATGTCCAGCCATCATAAGGGAATTTAATGGCAGTCATGGAGTCCGATTACAACTTGATGCCTTAATTTGTAAATATCCCAAATTGCAAGCTTGAACTAGATACCATGAAATTGCACAATATTTGTATAGACATATTGGAGAATCTTTTTTTTTTTTGAAGAACTTATCTCAATAAATTAAAAGAATATCAAGATTACAATGTGAGTGAGGAGAAAAAGGTACTGCCCCAAAG
>JAANSK020277947.1:0-11178 GCA_011763485.2 Isoetes engelmannii
TTTGTTGTCTTCCTTTTTCAACACACATAAAAAATGGTACAATATGGCCCCCAATTCATATACAAAAAAAAAAAAACAGGATGCAAAATCTTGACTAAAACATAGGTTAAAAACCAGGAAAAAAAAATGAACGGTGGAATAAGTTCAAAATAGTGAAATGGTGGTTCCAAGGTCCAGGCTGCAGAGAAACACCTGACGGAACAATACGCTAAAACTGAGGAGCTTCAGAAAGCTCTCAAGAGAATGTTCCGGAGGACACAGTTTTCAAATCTGTACCGGAGTTTGACGAAATCAACACAGAATTTCGAGCCGCGGCAACACCACTTAGATGAATTCATTGATGCCTTGCCCCAAATTCTCCCGCCTGCACAAGACTTCAAGATGCACACATCCCTTTGGCAAGTGGAGTTTTGGCTACGATGGATCAAATTGGGAAGATTATGGGAAGAAGCACTAACCACGGTCTCCCTCTTACGCCACTGGCCCGACCTGTCCATTGAGCAGCAGGCACTCTTTTGTACATTAGTATATTTTAAATTGATTTCATTGAAGGACCCAAATATTGTTTACATGCTCACGGTGCAGCCGATGGCATATGTATATTATGATAGCTTGTCGCAGCACGAAATTCATCAGAACTATAAGGCTGCGTATGACATATGGAAGCACGCCTTCGAGCAGGACCAGTCTCAGGACCTCCTTTTCTCCGACGCCAATCCATTACTGCAGATACCATTCAAGGAGAAGCTATTCCCAAGGGCAGTGACCACCTTAAACGAGTCTGCTCCTTACATGGCTATCTGCATCGATCACGGGGGGAGGGGGGTATTGAACATAGCTCAGTACTACATGCAATACCACATGATGTATCTTCACTTGTAGGAGCTGAGCCAAAACACACTGACCCCCGAACCGCCCCTTTTTCTTTGATTGGTAGTGAAATTTATCTTTCGTCCTTAAAAAAAAAAAAAAAAACTTCATTCTACAATGTCTTACATGGGTTCCAAAATCTACTCTTTATGGACAGTGATACACAATTGATTGACACGCAGGCATGACGTGGGTGGTGATAAACATGCGAATTTACACCCCCATGCATGTGCAGCATACAAAGAGACAAATTGTGGGCCGAGTGGTGCTAAAGGTATTTCTCCTTCTTTTGATCCTTTGCATGCATTGATTTCTATCACGTGGGTTCCAGAGATCAAAGTCCCATAAGATCCATAAGCGCTTACAAATTGGCATCAAATGTCCTAACCTTTATGCCTCAAAAGCAAAGTGGAAGCCCACCATTCCTCACCTAAAAAATACATATATCAAATAGAGCATTTGTATGTTCACATAGATTGGATCCTTGCTGTTGTCATTTAGAATCCCTTAGTATCCTTATCCCATATAAGAGAATATATGTTTTCTTCCTCACCTCTCTCTTGCAAGGAATACTCTAAATCTATTCTATTCTATTCTAAATTTTTTTACTGCATATTTTGACGTACAATGCCGTATCAACCGTTACGGTGTTCAAAAAATTGCAAAAATCGTCATCTACTACGCGCCAAGATGATAAAATACTCTACTAGTACCAAATACAAAGTACATAATTCATGCATTTAAAATAACTGCCACCTAACATCGCTTCTAAATATCGTCGTCATATACAAAATAATTTATCATCTCTTCTACAGACCTTCATTTTGTGGTTTATTTTTTTGTCTTCTTTTCCTTGTTCTTTTTCTCACTTAGAAATTGAGCCTTGTTTCTTTCCCCTCATCATTTTGCATTCCTTCTTCCCATTACAATGTAAATTGTTAAAATAATGATCAATGATGTGAGAATTTATAATAATTTGACCTTTTCAAGTCAAACGAGTTCTTCAAGTAGAATCTAAATATTCGAGTTAATTTCTAACTTTGCACATCATGGTATAGAAAGGAGTTAATTTCTAACTTTGCACATCATGGTGTGGAAAGGCGAGACCGTCGGGTGTCGAAACAAAGGTAAGGTTGGGCTTACTAGAAGCTTGACCTGTGTTGAAAGTCAGAGCTTGCTTTGATGGGAATCTTCTCGAATGCAAGAGATCATACAGTTGTGCTATACAAATTGGAGCATCCAGATGCTGGATGATGGAATCAATGTAACTCATTGGGAATAGCTGAGGATGTACTCTAGGTTAAGGACCATGGATGTGGAATTTCACAAACCACACTATTTCTACTCATTCAATAATGCTAGAAAACCCAGGTTAAGGACCATGGATGTGGAATTTCACAAACCACACTATTTCTACTCATTCAATAATGCTAGAAAATCCAGAACCACAGCATTGTTTAGTCATAATAGAGAGATCCAATCTTTGATCCGTGAATCCAAAGAAAACAGTATCCGAGACGTGTAAGTTCGGAGGCGAAGCGTCACCTTTTCAAACATGAAGCATTATTAAAATAGTGACCATGCAACTTTTTCCTTTTGAGATCAATCAATGGGTCATTATGGATGACCATAGAAATCAGAACCAAGAGGCCATGCAACATCCATTAACAGCTCAAGACAACAATCATGCAACTTTATTCAATAGTCAGGCTCATGTGCAAAACTTTCCCATAGAACAAACAAAAGGGACCAAGAGAAAAAGTGCTTGTTTCCTTGGGAAGGAAAAAGTAGACCTCCACCTCTATGTGCACACAAAAACATGCCAAGGGATAAAATACCAACACAAAAGACAAAGGGGGGCCTAACACAGCCTAACACATGGTGGAAAATAAGGAATACAAAACTAAAAAGAAAGAAATACGGTATAGTACAATATACTGGTATAATGGTGTCAGGCAGGGGATGCAGGCTACATACAAAGGAAGGAAACAAAAGAAGGGTTAAGAAATGGATAGATGGTGGCCTAGCATGTAAGGTTAGAAGAAGCAGGTAAAAAAACAGAGTGCAGAAGAGAGAGAATAAGGAAGGAAAAACTAGTCAGTCTGAAAGTCTGAAGGTCAGAAAAGAAGAAGCCTCTAGCAGAAAGGGGTCCTCAGCCAAGCATTATCACCATCCTTCTAGTCAGTTCATAGTACCTTCTTTGCCAAAATCAACCCCTCTCTTTCTACCACTACCTTCTTCATCAGGTACCTAAATTTGACCTCTTCTCTCTCTGGACATTTCCAGTGTACAAATTATTACTAACTCCTATGCTTTATCTTTCAGAACCCTGTTTCCTATGCTAAAAGCAGAGCTTTCTTTCCCTTTGAAGCAGAGCTACAGTGTCTCAGGCCTGATAATGGCATTGTTCTCACTTGAAACAGATAGATTTGATAATGGCATTGTTCTCACTTGAAACAGATAGATTCTGGCTGGTTATATTTAACATTTTTGTCATCACATATTTTTTTTCTACTCTGCTAAATCCAGAGCTTTCTCTATACAGTATACACTGTTCTAGAGCATTGCCATGTTCCATTTGGCTATTCAAACATGGCACTTTTCAGCTCTGAGCTAGATTTTTCTTCCAAAAAAAAGACATCACTCTGGCCTAGGACTTGCACTTTCTCACTCTTCATTAAATTTCATTGCTAAAAGCTCACTAGAAACCTCCAGGGCATTGCAAAGGACATACTTTGTGCTTGTGTGTGTGTCATGGAGCTGAGCTGCCAAGCACATTGTGAGGCAGAAAACAAAGGATAAACAGAGAAGAAAATAGAATAAAAACCTGAGCAGCTCTCTCTAAGCTGATATGGTATGGCAGGAAGGGGTGTGGAGGCAGATATGCAAAATCAGCAAAATGGCAGAGTGTGTAAACAAAGCCAATGGGAGGCATAGATTGCACAAGAAAAAATGGTAGAAAGGGGCCAAGTGGCAAGGGTTTTTCTGCATAATTTGATTGATTGATTGATAGGCAGCTCTAGAGGCCAGAGCAGGAGAAAAAGAGGGTTTAAAAAAAAAAAAAAAACCCTCTGAAAACAGCAAAAAAAAACCCTCTGAAATTTCAGAAAGCAAGGAAAAAAAAAAACCCTCTGAAAACAGCCAAAAAAAAAAACCCTCTGAAATTTCAGAAAGCAAGGAAAAGGAAAAACAAGAGGCTAGGTTTTAGAGGTAGAAACGTGTGCATAGTCAGGGGTACTGGCCATTACCGTGCTGCTGGGACTGTCTGTAGAAGGTAGACTTTCAGTTAAGAAGAGCCTAGTCTTCTCTTCTTCTTCTTTTGCCCTATGCATTTTGATTTTACACTGCTTTATAGCCTAACCTAGTCTCCTGTGTAAGTAGAACAGATTCAGAACAGAACCCTCACCTTTTTATTTCCTTTGCTTTCTTGCCTCCACCTTGTTATTCTTCAGTTCCCCAAAAAAAAACTGAGCTCCTGGAGCCGAACGCCCCTGGCCTCGGCTCCTGCTTCAAGAATCAAAACCCAAAAAACCCATTTGTGATCCCAGTCCTTGCCCTGATTGATACGATTCAAACTCCAAAAATTAGCCCTCTTCTGATTCTGCACCTCTGATGCAGCCTTGCTCCTCTTTTCTTCTGCCGGACTTGGATCTGAGAGCCCTTTCTTACAAGCAAACCAACTGTTCATCGCGCAAAGAACTCACGTCTTCCAAAAACTCCCAAAGGCCAAGACAATACACGCTTTGTCTTTCCTTTTTATCATTGCCCTCTTCATTGCCTTGCTTCGATCTCTTTTCTGTCCCTGTGCTAGACGTGTCGAATCCGATTGTTTTCTTTTGTATAAGATGGATTTTGCCGCAGTGGGCTCGCCTTAATTGTCCCGTTTAAGCTTGAGATTTGTCGTATAGAGCACTCACACGAAAGGGCTGCGTCTTGCGGTGAAGCAAGAAAAAATCTCTCAAATCAGATAGCTATGGTGGGCTAAAAATCCGTTTTAGCAGTTGGGTTTTGTGGGTTTCGATTCTGCGGCAGAAGGCACGAGAGAAAAGGCTTAGAATTCATGGTTCATTATAGTTGGGTCGGCAAGCTTTTGGGCGAAAGAGATAGGCTATGGCGGAAAATTAAGAAATGGTAAAGTCCTCCTTCTTCAGCAGACGCATGGCAGTAATGAAGATCTAGATCAGAATTTTTCATTCCTGCAAAACTGCCCAGATGCGAGAAGATTCAACTCTGCAACGCAAATTCTTCCGCATCATTTTTTTATTGGCCTTGATCATCAGAACCGTTTTTTAGCAACTCCGGCAAAGAAGAAGAGGGAGAAAAGGAAGAAGGACTTGGTGGGTTAGTTCGGATCAATCCGGCACCACTACAACGTAATTAAAGATGCTTCCTCAAGAAGGAGGAGGCGATGGCGTGTGGATGCCAGCCAATTCAGAAATAAGGTAGCTAAGCTTCCGGGCTTTTTTTCTTTTACTTGTTCTTTTTTAAGCCTTTGTACTGGCAGTCTAGATTAGGTTTGATTGATTTGGTGTACACAGCAGCATTGTCCTTGCATTAGTCAGAACTACCTACGCTGCAGCGACAGCTCAAGATTATGAAGGATTTCTTCCCCTTTGCCATGCATGATTATGTTATAGGGCGCCTGCTCCAAGAAAGAAGCCGGAGCCTAGGCTTATATTTTGTGCTTGTTTTTGAATTGGGTGCTGCAAATTTCATGCAGATTTCCAGAGGCAGACATTTCTATGTTACAAACATCCCAGTGGAGGAACGGATCTGTCGGCTGCACTAGGGATAGCCAATTGCACAAGGTAATCAACGGAACAGGCCATATCCTGCCTAATTTATTTTCAAATTCTAAATTCCCCAGCCATGGCTGAAGAATTTAAGCTTAAATCCGCAGGAACAAGAAGGGGGGTCTCATGCCTTCACAAAACAGCTTTTGGAGGATGAATGGTACATCACTACAGCTGCTTCGGATAATACATTCGTCGAAGATATGAAGGATCTGCCATACCGGACACAGTTAAGCTTGGATCCGGCCCATTTGCAGGCCCTTCTTGCCCAAACGGAAGTCCCAGACAAGCCATCTCTGCTGCATGCTTCCATACCCATGGATCAAATCCCAGTGCCAAATCCAAATATGAGATTAAACGATTATGCCATGCTGGGAGGCTTTCCTTCCATACCTACAACAAGTAATATTGTTGGATTTTCGGGTATACACAGAAACACAGGCCCCATGGTTCCATATCTTAGCACCCCTAGTGCCGGATATATGAATACCTCTTTGTTGGGCACTTTGGATCAAGATCACCCAGTTGAAGATTTTAATTACTTCAACAAGCCCAGTTTCGGATCTGCCGTTTCTTTGGGGGTGAGCACAGATTTGGTTCAGAATATGGTTAGCCCCCTTGATTTTTCTAGCAGGTATAGCAGTTATTTTGAGGACAGTTTTAGGCTGGGTATGGTTGGTAAGGCAGGACCACCACAACAAGATATGGAACCAAATCTACAAAAAACTAGTTCCGGCTGTGTGGAAAGCTTGGCTCCGATCGTTTCGCAGCCTTTGATTCTTGATAATTCCGGTGTGAAATCCTCGCCAGTTCTAGCTTCAGCGTCGGGGGATTCATCTGTAGATATGGTGGATGAAGAAACTAGATTTGTGAAAAATGGGTCTGTTTTGGGGAAGAAGGAGAGCGCCCACAAGAGGCAGAAGAGCCCTGCGTCTGAAGAGATGGCAGATGGTGCTAAGGATTTGGGTTTTGTGAATCAGCAGGATTTGATTGATATGAATGAAGAGGAACTGGAGGATCTGGGTGATGGCTATGGCCAGCTCTGTGAAACCAATGACACTCTTATGCCTGAATCTGCTGCTCAATGTGGTGCCTCAGGTTCTGGTGAAGTTGAACGTGGTAAACGAAAAGGCCTTCCTGCTAAGAACCTCATGGCTGAGCGCAGACGAAGAAAAAAGCTTAATGACAGACTTTATATGCTCAGATCTGTAGTTCCTAAGATTAGCAAGGTCTGCCTCAGTCCTTTAATTTCTTTAACCTTTTGCTGTTTCTTTTTTATTTTTTTTGCTTTGAATTGGCCTCTCTTTTGCCTAGAATGCAAGTTTCTTACACAAGGAATTTCTTTTGTTTTTTCAGATGGATAGAGCTTCAATTCTTGGTGATGCCATAGATTATCTTAAAGAGCTTTTGCAAAGAATCAATGACTTGCATAATGAACTAGAGGGCCCTGTTGATGCCATGGTTCCTCCAGGATTTGCTGCTCAACATCAGTCCCTCTTAGCTCCAGATCTTGCTGGCCATGTGAAGGAAGAGTTTCCAGTTTCCTTGCCTAGCTCTGAAGCCCAGCCTGCAAAAGTAAGTTTATTCTCTTTTTGTTTCATCTGGTTTGGGCATTACTTTCAGAGCATAGTTTTCCTTTGTGTTTTAGTTAAATATGCCTTTTTTTCTTTGCAGCTCTGTCTCTTTCTGTTTTGTTTTGTACCTTAGTAACCCTGTAGAGAATTTCATTTCTTTATCCTCTGTGTAATCCTCCATATTCTTTAGTCGAATGTTTTACCATGTGGCCAAAAATCTTGTTTTTTTTTTTTTATCCCTGTTGTTGAGGAAAGCTTTAAAAGCATTTCTTTAATTGATCACATGCCCTCAATCCAGTGCAACCTTCCATTTGCATATTGATTTTGTCTTTAGAATATATCTCTTTGAATTTATTAAAGACAAATCCAGACAAAGGAAGGAAAGATGGATCTTGATAAGATTCACAACATGCTTTCTTGTCTCTCAACAGCCTTATGCCACTTGTTTAAAGTATTTTAAATAGTCAAAAGGTACTAATTTTTCTGCCAATGATCAAGGAGAGCAAGCAGTGTCTTATAATATTTTATTGTTTTATAGGTTGAGGTAAAAGCTAAGGATGGAAAAGCCCTAAACATTCATATGTTTTGCGCAAGACGGCCTGGAATTCTGTTATCAACAATGAGGGCACTCGATGGACTTGGTTTGGATGTGCAACAAGCTGTAATTAGCTGCTTCAATGGATTTGCACTCGATGTCTTTCGCGCAGAGGTGACATTCAAACTGATGCTATTTATGGTTTTAGAATTACAGACATGGCCTAATGCTGATTTTGGTGGATTTGCAGCAAATGAAGGATGGATCTGTTGGACCAGAAGAAATCAAGGCAGTATTGTTGCACACAGCAGGCTATCACAACTCATTAGAAACTCTATAATGAGCTTCAATCTGCTAATTTTGTCCTTGTGTAATATATTTCCAATTTACCATGTTAAACAATGGCATGGGACAATTGCATGTTTAACATCAAAATATTAGGGGCTTAGGGGTTAGGTTGCAGGCCTTTCTGTAAAGGATCTTCTTTTCTTTACAAGCTTAGTGATTAAACCAATCACTAGGAAGTTTAAATATTTGCCCCTATTTAGGGCACGTTTGTATTCTTCTACAACGATTTTGTCAGAAAGAACGTTTCCATGTCTCTGATTGTTTACATGCATGGGACAAGGCCAAAGATCCAGTTGTCAATAGTCATGGTACATTGGTTGTTTGTCCTAACCATGTTTAGATTCACATGGTTGTATTGCTATTCTCGATCTTGCGTTTAAGTGCTAATATCATCCATGGAGATCTAAGTGCTAATATCATCCATGGAGATCTAAAAGCCTACGGGACCCAAACAAAGAACACAATAGGCCTATCACTCTTCAGGATCAAATCCCCCAAAATGTTTTTGACAAAAAAATCTCAACGGTAACAAGCTCGCTGATAAATTGTACATTTCAATATGTCAATGTAGCGATGAAGGACGCAATTGAGCACGCATGTGTAAGACCTTCTAGATATGTGATGCTAGTGCAACTATTGAAGGCTTCTGGAACATCATATGTGGTGATTGGTTAGGTGCAACCAACTTGACATATCGTGCCCGGATAGATGCGCATGGACGCGTATGGATGGGCGCATGGAACCAAGTTACAAATAGGTGCATAGATCTCTTGATTATGTTCATCTCTCTTAGATAATAGTTTAGGCTTACAATAGAAATCATAATTGTTTCTTGGTGATGAGGCGGTCAGTCCATGCTAAGTATTGGATGGATGGGTATACATAAAACCGTACTGGAAAAACATGGGCAATTGGTAGCAATGCTCAATATCATTCCAAAACTGGTCCCAGGCCCTCAAGGGGACGTTAAAAATAATACTTTCTTTCTTTCTTTCTTTCTTTCTTTCTTTCTTTCTTTCTTTCTTTATTTATTTCTTTCTTTCTTTCTTCTAGAAGCAGATGGTGGCAATTCTGAAGAGTGTGGCACTCATCTTCAATACCTCCCACTGCTATTAGATGGCTGTTGAGGAGAAACTATGGCAAGAGGGATATAAATACTATAGCGGACCTTTCACCGAACCTCTAGAAGCAACACTCATCTGCTTATGTCAAAACACAAATAAATCCCACTTGGCAATATTGGCAGACACAGTGTTCTCGCTCTTCTCGGGCCCATCTGCCTGTTGCAATACTGAGGCAGTATGTACTAGTGTGTATAGATGCAATCGTTCTGGACCTCATGAGAAAATGTGATAACATCTACTGCTGTGGACTCGGGGCAAGCGTAGAATTAATTTGGCTTTTGTAGTGTCATGACTTGTACAAGCTCCAAAATCACTGGCATCTTAGAGCTTACGAGGAAGCATGAATCTAGATATTGCTTCAGGCGGTTGTAGTCCTCATTGTGCTGCACTTGTATACAACGATGTTCTAGAGAACCAACTGGCTCATTTCTCCTTGCAATAGACTCTAAGGTGTTACTCATACATGGCCACTATGTAGGTGAGGGTTGAAAGGCGAGTGTCTCCCATGTTTACCACATTCTTACAATATTTTATGTGGCGTTCCAGAGCAACACCGTTGAAGAGGTAAGAACTTTGTCTCTTGCAAAAGAATTGGATACGAGACCACGGACTTGACTCCAAGTGCTCGAGTAAAAAAGGGCACGGGATAGTCTTCCCCTCGATTGGGCGATGGATCCCTTCCTCCGGGATCCCACTGTTAACTGCGCAGTTAACAGCTTACTACGCAGTTTTGGGGCAGTTTTTAGGATCGATGGAGCTCTTCCATCCCAGAGGCCCTCGCTTCGATTCCTCCATCGCTCCTAGCCGCGCTTCTGATCCAGCCTCTTCCGACCATCCTGCAGTGATTCCATTTGATTCCATGGCGTACTAGGTCACAAGAACCCACACCAAAAAAAACTCTGATTTTCCCTATAAGGGGCCAGAAATCTGCATCATTACTACGCAGTAATGTGGGATCCTGTCCTTTGGGATCAACCAAAAAATACCTCTAGGATCCCCCAATCCAGGGCAAGACTATCCCACGCCAAAAGGGCAAATGTGAAAAAGGCTATATTCCAAGTCTTCCCAAGTGGCAAGCGATATTAGTGGCCCCTATACTCCAACTCCATATAGAAGAACTGGTTCACAGCCATTCAAGCTGTGCAAGTTCAAAACAATCCCCAATCTGCTACATGAGCAACTCCATGCTCGAAATGCGTTGCTCCCCTTTTTTTTTTTTTTTTTTTTTTTTTTTTTGGTGATCAGCTACTTTTCCAATAATGCAGGTACAGAGGACTCTATTAATTCAGCAAGACATGTGAGCTTAGCTGTAAAGCCTTCAACTGTTGCCTGGTGTTGCTTCCAAGGCTCTTTAGATGTCTGATTTTGAGTTGCTTGCACGCGGCTTGCTATTAATTGTCGGGCATAGGTCTGCCTAGCTAAGCGTGTTGTATGTGCCTTTGTTGTTGCCTCCTTTCTCATCTTAGACTTGTCAATCTTGCCTGGGGAGCCTATCATGTGAATTGGAATTGAGTCCACACAACCCATCGTAGCTTAAATCAACTTTTACTAAGCATAACTTGAGACCCCGAAGTCTAATGTTAGACGAATGGTTTCCAATAGTCATAAGTGCAAACAACGGTACCGGTATAGCAAACCACAAGTATGGCCTATGGTGAACTTAAAGAATTAGGAATAACAATTCCTAAATCACGTGATTGTGTCTAGAAAATGTGAAGTGTTATAGATTCATTTGGTATATCCGCCTCAAAGGCATGCAGTATAACAAACAATATGTCTATTTCATATTGGATGAGTTTAAATCGCTGAAACCAGCAAGGATTGCATTGAATTTAGTGCTCGAGATAGATGAACCAGTAAAGAAGGAAGGAAGGAAGGAAGAATATTTTAATGTCGCACCACAAAGGCAGCGTCCCAAGGACATGCGACCACAA
>JAANSK020277958.1:0-11177 GCA_011763485.2 Isoetes engelmannii
TCAGTTTAAGTCTTCAAGACCATTCTATTTCTTGGGTAGGTGGTTTAAAGATCATGGGAAGGAAATTATTTGGAATTCTTTTGGCAGCTCGCATGGAAAAGGTGAGCATGATGGCCAAGGAGCAGTCGTAAAGAGATTTCTTACAAAGGAACAACTCAAATATAATGGCAAAAAACTGCAGTGTGCTTCAGATGTGGTTCGATTTCTAAACGAGTACTTCACCAGTAGTTCATCTGATTCTGACATACATAGGTAAGTGCTTCCAGCACTTAAAGCACTTATACTTGTATATTGAAAACAGTATTTTTGCATACTATTGATATGTAGTTGTTGTTAAATTATTTGGTCTTGCATGTATTGAATTTCTTTGTGTAATTTTGACATGTTTTTGTTCATGTCTTTTCTTCTTGATGAATTACTTGTTCATCTTGTCAGCACTAACAACATTTAAGCACTTACAGCACCTGTTACTGCCTGCAAGTTCTTTTCAAAAATTGTTCCTCATAACATAGATAGATCAAAAAGGTATGATGCTCAAACTCTAAAAGGCACAACTCAAATTCATTGCATCAGGCCATGTGACAGAGAAAATGCTTTGAAACTTGCACATAGACCTTTGTCATGCTTTTGCATGCCTTGCCAGCAAGGGAAGTGGGACTCCTACAGCACTAAATCTCGTATAGGAGGTTGGGAGGTAAGTGAGTTAATTCCAAAGAATGCCCAGCTGCAGGAAAATCCTGAAAATGATGTTGAGTCCGAGGATGAGGAGACAGATAGTGAAGATGATGCTGACCATGAATTGATCAGTTCCAACATAGAAGTAGGGGATAACTTTGCAGTAAATGCAGAAGAAGACAATGAGGAGGGTGTAGACTTTTATGTTTTGAAATGTATTGAACCAAAAAACACATTACTAGATGATTATGAAGATGGTTGGGACAATGTTTTTGGAATTGGTGAAGTTATACTTTCTGGATACTACTACAAGCAGCTGGAAGGAGGGTTAAGTTTTCAACTCCTTCACGACAAGCCACTGGCTACAATGTATAGCCACCTTGTCAGGTTTGGAAAATTTGACATGACTTTGGTTGCACACAACTTGTACAGTATGGATGAGCAGACATGCCAACAGATAATGAGCAGCATGCCTGCTAGTTAGGAACTTCACATCACCTGTTTAAATTCATACAACAATTATGCAAAAATGTTTCATGTATATTCATAGATGATAAAGTACATCCTTTACAGTGATCCAAAATGTATATTAAGAACTGTTTATTTACAAAATTGGCCAGCCTACATGAAGACCAAAATTGGCCAGCCTTACAGTACTAATGACAAAGATTACAGCTAAAGATCAACTACTAAACTGTACTAAGCCTTTGACAAACATTTTTAGGTTTTCCAAAGCAGAGTTGCTGATGGATATCGTATTTGCTTGTTCAGCTAACCATTTTAAAAAAGTGTTGTAATAAAGATCAAATGAAACCTTTTGTGGAACTATTAACTTGGCTGTTTGCAACTTTTTCAAAATATCTAGGGCTTGCACATCAAAGAATTCCACAATTTGTGCTCTTTTCAGTAGATCCATCCAGTTCTCATCAACTGCTACACGCCACAAAACTAGAAAAATGATGTCATGCAAGAAGCTTTCACTTTCATTGAATTATTCTAGCCTCAGAGTTCCTGCAACTACAGTTGTATAAGGTGGAGACAAGAATGTCTTATATATTGAATCATCCACCAAAACACATCTGTTTGCATTATGAGGAAACTGGCAGTACACCTTCTCCAAAGGTTTCATGAAGACTGGCTTGTTAGTATGGTCTGCAAATCTGAAAGGCATAGTATCACAAAACTCATGTCCCTATATAAATGCAAATTTGTTAACTAATGTTGGACACAACTTCTGTAACACTTCCCTTGTATTGAAGATATTCATAGATGACCATATAGCCAAGTCATCGTGAACGCTTACCTTGTTCAAGAATTCCCTAACTCTAGGCCTGAATAACATTCTTGTTTGTCGTAGACTCTATAATGTGTGGCCCAGATACTTCAATATTCTCAAACTTTGGATATGTTTTCACCAGCAGGTCCACAATTAATAGTTTTCTTTTCAACATAGTATCTCCAAAATTTGCTGCTACAGAAGTCTCACCTATGTCATGGCTTGTATTTCTTGGCTCAACTACATTATCTGCAACTTCTACTTTATCTGGCTCAACTGCATCTGCAACTTCAACTTCATCTGGCTCAATTACATCTGCAACTTTAACTTCAACTTCAATTTCAACTTCAACCATTGCTGCAACTGCAACCTCTGGAACCAATGTAGCAGCAGGAATTGTTGCCTCAACTACAACTGCATAAAGTGTATCATTTGTTGGAGTATCAAGTGCAGCAGAAGTATGAAATGTATCATTTGCTGGAGTATCAAGTGTATCATTTGTTGAAGTATCAAGTGCAACAGAAGTATCAAGTGTAGCATGAGTATCAAGTGCAGCATGCGTATCAAGTGCAACAGAAGTATCATTTGTTGGAGTATCAAGTGCAGCAGAAGCATTGTGCTTCAATAATGATTGCTCTCTCCTTTTCTTCAATTTCTCTTGATTATTATCACGTTTGTTTAGATTCCGTGCAGACCTACATTAGAACACAACAGATTCAAACAAATGATGCAAAGCAATTGAAAGTGTCATTAATAACACAACAAATTACAGTTTCAAAAGTTTTACACAAAGCAATTTAAAGAATACAGATTAACACAGAAGATTAATTAAAGTTTCAAAAGATTAACCTTCTGATGGCTACTATACTTCCTTTCACTGGAATTGATTTATCTTCAATTGGCCCTGCATACAATCAAGGCCAGTTAAGTTTTATGTAACAGAGCCCTGATTGAGACAAATTCATTTTTTTCATTTAATGCAACAAGTATAGCTTCATATAGTTTACCTTGTTGTTGACTTGTACCCCTATCTTCTTTTTCTTCAATGTCAATTGCAGCTGATTTACCTGTCATGATGATGCTTTCCCAAGTATCACCCATATTATAAGCATGGGTTCAAGGTCTTTGCATATTGTGGTTCAATCCTCCTGTTCCTAATTGGATATGTTCTTTTCCTTGCCTCTGCAGTCTTGCCTGCTTTTTCTTTCCCATTCTTACTTGGTGTCTCCTTGCTCTTCTAGCCACCCCCTAGCCTAAGGTGCCATCGCCTCAGCATCAGCATCAGGCTCTTAGCATCAGGCGACCCCAGGCCTCTAGGATCTGCATCGGGAGGAGATACTGGTTCAATTCATCTGCTACAGGGTTCTGGCTCCAGGTTTTGGCTCCGGGTTGTCGCTCTTGCAGGCGCCGTGTTGTGATCTGCGATATCATGAGTGTTGTAGACTACCCCGCAGAGTTTGTTCCACCAGCTTTGGCAGGGTTTAGGGCGTGCACCAGATCCGCTGTCCGATCGTTAGTCAGCACGGTTCTAGGGCCTTCAAGATCTCCACATAGAGTTAACTGCACAGACCGGGGCTTTTGGTTGTTTGGCCAGAAATTTTGGTTGTGTAGGTCAGTTCTAGCATCACCGCTTCTGCAGCAGCTATCATCTCTCCGGGGATTTCATGTTCTGGACTGCTTCCCTCGCTGTTGTGGCCAGTTTCCTTATTGTTTCATGCCTTCACCTTCGCCTTCCTTATTGTTTAATGCCCTTGATTGGTCTGGCACGAATAGTTCAGCCTGTGGTGGTACCAATTAGAGCGGCCTTCTGAAGCTGTGGTTCCCTTCTTTTGTGCCCAGCATTCATCGGATCAAGCTCCAGTACCTAATTGGATCTAGCTCCAGCGCCTAATCCATTCTAGTTCCAGCGCCTATGCAGTTTTAGTTCCACCGCAGCAGGTTTGGATCACGCAGGTTTTGCCCAGGCGGTTGATTCAGATTTGTTCTAGCGGTTGATCAAGCTCTGCTTCAACGGGTTTGCTCCACAGTTCCAGGGTTTTATGGATTCGTGCATAGGGCTCCTTTGATCTAGCTCCAAGGGTTTTGGCACACGCACTGCACCAGGCCACGTTGCCCTCTCTAAATCCCTCTCCCCTTGCTCGCTTTTCAGTGTTGCACTGCTAGCCATTTAGGCTTCCCTAAATTAACTTCTAAGACTCACTCTTGGCCTGCAACGCAACATTTGGCTACCCTCGCACAATGACCCATAAGCCCCCTATCAGTGAGAGATTCGTTGTGCGGATGGCTAAGCACAGGTCCTCTGTACGCGACTCCTTGTTGCCAAAGCCGCCTCTGCATCCTCCGAGCTCTCGTTCTCGCATCCAGCTACATGGCCAGGCCCCAGCTCTTCCCATAGATTTGCCTGCCACTCTTTTTGGGCCGCAACAGTCTCTTCGAATTGGGCTTGATACCTTGTCTTTGGACCAACAAGCTCGGTGTCTTTTGCTCAGGCTCTGCGAGCATTTGTATGCTATTCACTCGACTGACGGGAAGGCTCGCAACTCACTGACCGTTTTGGTCGAGCGATGGAAACGGCTATTGCAGTTGTTAAGAGAATTTTTCCGGGTTTGGAATGTGAGCGTGCTAGACGAGCTAATCCTTCGGCATCAACGCCAGCACCCGACTTGCATGAGCACGGACCGCCAGCTCCAGTTGGCACACCAGTGCATCCTGCGCCCCGTACCACCTCCGTTGCTACACAGACGAAGGAACCGTTGCATGCAGGCGCAACGTCAGCACACGCTTCTGCACAGACAGCTCCTGCCATGCCTTCCCCGTCCTTGAGTTTACGCATTGTTGGGCTCCCACAGCAAGATGATTGCTCGGGCCTAGAGGAGACACGCTGATTCTTCGCAAAACAAATGCGGATTGAATAGACCGGTATTGAGTCTGCTAATCGGGTCGATGCAGTACGGCCCGACCGTCCCCGTCACCTCTTGGTCCAGTTTTGGAACGACGTCTCCCGACTGCATGTTTTGCGGCACGGCAACCACTTGAAAGGGACCACCTTCTCTGTGTAAGAAGATCTCATGCCCGCCCAGCTGTGCAGGCACAGAGAGGAACTCTGCCGAGTCCGTGAGACACGCCTGCAACGTAAGTGAGCAGTGTATCGCAACGGTCATGCTATTATTCGGGATCAGTGGCCTCCTAACCCCTGGGCTGTGTGGGACTAGCTTCCCTCCATTTATTAGCACTGCATTGTATTTTCTCTTATTGAGCATGTGAATCTATATGTTTGTGTTGGGGCTGTGCCCCGAGTTTTGGTCTGGGCCTCGGCCCCTCTTCCTTGTACCGGTCCCATAACCCGATTGGGTTCTCGTAGACATTAAAAATCTCCTCCTCCTCCTCCTCCTCCTCCTCCTCCTCCTCCTGTTTCTGTTTCTGTTTCTTGTTTGGAACCTGCTTAGACTTTGTTGGTATCCTTTTTCTCAAAGCTACTTCTTCTGTCTCACTTTCTCCATGTATCTGGGAATCCTGCCTCTTCTCAACAACCTTGGCAAGGTTTTCTGTAGCAGCTTTATCTTGCTTTCCCTCAACACCTTACTAACTGTTTCTACAACAGCATCACCCTCATCATCTGTTAGTACAACATTGTTTAATCCAATCTTTCAAGGGGATCTTGAATTTGAGGGCATAGCAGGAGCATCTAGAAATAAATTCTCACTTACTGGATACACTGCATACATGTTTCTCGTTCACTGGCACTGGCATACCAAGCTCCACAAATAAAGCAGAATTGATACTAGAATTGCAAACAATGCATTTACCTTTGACTAACAAAGCTGTGCAGAGTAAGTAGTACTCATGTTCACACTTCAGTTTCACTGATAGCCTGTAGTCACTGGAGAATGCTAATCCACATGTAGCACACTGATCCTCAAATATGAAAGGTCTATGTCTACTAACTGCATTGACTACATGTGGTGAAATTTTCATACCTTTCAAGTGTTGCAGATTCTTCAGATTGCATCTCAGTGTTGACAAATTAGCTTCTTTCATCTGAATTTCCCCTTCCAATTCTTCCTTTCTCAAAACAGTACCTGGATTGCTCTTTTTATAACCTCCCATTTTTTTTGCAAGGTAGCTCTCAAGCATAATACTTGTATCAAGTTCTGCAATTTCTTTTTCTAACTCTGGAGTTGAGGGCAAAGATCTCTTAACCTCTAATTCCTTTTACATTTTCTCAATGTTACTGTTTGCTTCTGCCACATTCGGACTTAAAGACTGGTTCAAAATTTCCTCTGCTAATGCTATTCAACTCAGAAGCAAAAGCTTCTTTTTCATTCATCAGCCTGCAAATTTCATTCTCGATCACTTCCAAGTTCTGGCTAATATTTTGATTTATGGCAACTTCTGCCATCTGCTTTTCCCTTTTTGCTTCCCCTTTGGCTTCTACAGACTTCTTCTCCAAAGTGATTTTAGATTCTGTTGTATCTTGTTTCCTACACTTTCTATATTTCATGATTTGAGCTCTAGCATGAGCCCAATTTATCTTGTGCTTTTCTGGATTCTGTTGTGCCCTTGCGCAATTTTCCCATGCAAAAGCATATGCAATCTGTTTTCTGAGTTCATTATTGCACACTTCCTCACTCTGATAAAGTTTTTTCACCAAACTGTTTAAATCCTCTTTGAGATGTGGCTGGACCAGGGATATTTTGATGCTTTTGCTTGCGCCAAATTCCTCTCTCCAAACTGAAAGCCAATCTTCCTTTGACATTTTCTTCTCAATATAGTTCATCTTCTGAGCAGGAATGAGTCTCTTGTCAACAAGTCAGCATTCCCACAAAATCCTCAACTGTTACTGCTTCCATTGTAAATTTCTGTGCAATTCCGGCTACTTTCGGCTAATCTCAAGGAGGTTCCGGGAAAGGCTATGGCTATGGCTATGGCTATGGCTATGGCTATGGCTTTTGGCTATGGCTATGGCGCGAGAAGCTTCGACTTCGAGCTTCTATTTGAAATCATTAAACACAGAAATAGTATAATTATTGGAGCCGGCGTGGAACAGTGCGCGCAATTAATGCGTGACACGAGCCAGACCGGATCCTAAGTGCTTCAAGTGTTGGGTGCGGTCGCGTTTTTTTATCACCACCTCTAAATTTACACCCCATGCCTCCTATGGATGTCAAATAGAAGTTGTACATGTCATGTCCAACTTACACAATAAGGGTCATGTATTTGAGAAAGTACTAATCCATAGCCCTAGGTTATTCTTGGGCATCATCCAACCAATATTCATAAGATGTTTTGCAAAGGGTACTTACTTGAGAATCCATGAGAGGCAAATTAGCTTATGCTGTTTGTATTGCCACATATAGTATATATTAGTCAGTAAGGTGGCTCGTAAGTCACAATACCGTATCAGTGCATTATGAACATCCATGAAATGTCCACTATTTCTTTGTTCATATCTTTTTGCTATGTGTTACAGATATTCACGGCAAAAATCATACATCTTGCATGGAATCATTTAAGAATATTCTTCTACAAAACCCTCTATGCCCTCTTGAAAAAAACCCTCCAAATAAAAATCCCCAAGAAGAACGAAGCCGTAGATTTGTGTGTTCCTATGAAGCATGTGCCTGCCTGAGAAGCATCATGAACAGTCTGCACAGGTTTATAAAAAACCTCAAAGAAAAACGTCTCAGAAGCATCGTGAACAATCTGCAACTTTTTAGTTTTCCTATAAAAAGCCTCAAAGAAAAACCTATGAAGTAAGCTTGAGACTTTCCTTTGCCCTTCCATAATCCTTTCTTTTGGCTCTTTTTCTTGCCTTTCCTTTCTCAAATTATTATCTAATTCACACCTTTTCCCATGTCCAGTTGGATGCTGCCTAATGGCGGGACGTTAAAAATGTTCCTCCTCCTCCTCCTCCTCCTCCTCCTCCTAACAAGTATAAAGGCTATAGCGATTCATGGTATTGTGACACTTTGGCGTTTTATTTTTTCTGGGTACAACTTTTTTTTTTGTAATAAAATAATTGTAGAAATTTTCACGTGTGGGTTATAAGTTTGTGCCTTCTACTTTGGTAGTTTTTTATAGATGTCCCTTTTTTCATGCAATTTCCTTCTCAATTTCTTTTGCATATCTTGCTCTTGCCTCTTGCCTTGTTAGACCTAAGCTTTAATGAAGTCTTTCTTCCTTCCCTCATTTCTTCCCCTTCCTTACTTCTTTCACCAATCTCTAGTTGTTTTATCCATTCTTCATCCACCAGATCTGACCATGTATTTTCTTAGTTGAAAGGGAAGGGCGGAGGATTTGAAAACAAATTTGTTGTTTTGGACAAAGCAAGAATTTTTATGTTTAGCAAAACCCAGAGCGTGCTCCAATGCATGCTCTTCGTACTTCCCCTTTTGGACGGTTGGAAACCTTAGTTTCTTGTTTAATGAAATTGGCTTTTTTACAGTAGCACTTAGTAACCTTTCAAGGACCTCAATGTCTGATCTACCAGTACATAATGTTTATGTAGATACATGCTAATCTTATTTCGGGAAGCTCCTGCTGAGGTGTGGGCCAGCAAGTAGCTGAGCTCCAAGATAAAGCTACGGTCGGTTTTTATTGCATTCTTGGCATCCCGAAACTTGCAGTGCTCTATCTCTTTTAGTTCAACTGAGGCTGGAATACAACTCAAATTCGATTGATCCCCAAAAACCCAAATCACGGGAGTTTTCCAGCTAAGTTTTTACTTATATCTTGGAACACATTATTAATGCTTTTTGTTCATTTATTCGAAGAGAGATTTTCTGTTACATATTTCATTTGATATGATATGCTTAGTTGGTCTGTTGGATTCTATGGTGCTTGGCATTCATAAAAATTCTTGTGAGCATTCACCTTGTGGTTCTGCCTTTGATATGTGAGCAAGGAACAGAGTTTTTGAAGCACACAAAGGTACCGAGAATAAAGAAGACCGTCCAGATAAGCAATCTTGTTTGCCCTCTTGTTGGTTATGACAATAATTTCACCATATCATTAGCGTTTAAGACATTTTAGATGAGTGTGGTTTACAAGAAACAAAGGAGGTACTAGTAAAAAGCCCTTTCTTGAATGCCATTGGACACAGGCACCCTACGGTCCTATGCTCCTAATAGGAATAAGGCATGCCTATTCATCTTACAACGATACGTAACATTCTCCATTCAAATGATTAGATTAAAGATGACCAGACATATACCTTTGATATATGCAAGATTGGAGATAATTCATAAAGTTTTTTCAAATCTCCAGTTGAAGGTGCCTCGGAGTATAATTTGGAAGCATCTCTTCCAAAGGACTCCACAAAACACCAATCTCGAATGTCAATAACTCCAATCATGGATGTCAAGTTGCATACTGGATTTCGAACGACAGCAGTCATAGTGATCCAACGATTGAGATCAATTTTGAAAAGTGGTTTACTGGAGACATAACACACTGCTGCTACATAACACCCTAGGGTTTTATGAAATGGATGATCTAAATCAACTTTCATGGTGACCAGACGGCCCAAGACCGGCTAAAACTTTTGGGGCAGTGTGTTAATGGCGATAACGCCTTAGCCCTCAGGTATTACTTTGAAAAAAATTTCGGACTATCAAAATGGCCCGGGCGTGTGCTACGCTGCACACCCTCGCCATTTTGATGGCCCTCAATTTTTTTTCAATACCACCCTCGGGCCAGGGCATTATCTACTCTGTAACATGCAATACGAGCAGGTGGTCTAGTCATATCCCCAACATGGTCTAATCACATTCCCAATAGGTTGCAACTATTTCACCTGGTAAAATTTGCCTTGCTGAATTGGACTTGGGAGTAATTCATTACAAACTTTGGGCCTAGCTATATACAAATAGTCTACTTGGTAGAATTATCTTGTTGAATCAAAGTTGTAGTGATTCATTAGGTCACTTTGAGCTTGAATTGAAGTTGTAATGATTCACTATGTCACTTTGGGCCTAACCATATGCAGTATCCACTTGGAAAACTATAGATGTCAAGCAACAGAATTGGAAGAAGGGGTATGTTCTGTATTGGATGAGTTGACTCCAAGATCGCAAACCATAAATGTCAAGCAATCGAATTGGAAGAAGAGGTATGTTCTGAGCACCTTAAATTTGGAACACATATGCTATATGTGCTCTGACCTTCAATATGGAGCGGAATGAATGGATGAATGGAGAGGAGATACCATCAACAAGATATTGATATTGTATTTTCTTCTTGAAGCAGTGGGTCATAATTTTCTTGACACTGAATCTATGGCAATGAATAGCAACGGATATTCAATAGAGTTTTTGATCTTGTTGCAACTGTGATTGTACAGATATTGTAGTGGCCATCTTACATCGGAGTTGTTGTGGAGGCAATGGACATGATACAAGTTCTCAATATTTGGATCAGATCACTATTATAAACTACCCTTATTGAAGCATATATATTTTATATGTTATTTGTTTTATTTACTGGTTTAAGTTGCAAAATAACCATATCAATAAAATGTTTTGAATGTGTCTATAATATCATTATAGACGTTACGTACTTTGTTTATCCATCCCTACACCCTCCCCAGGGCTGCGAAGGGGGCCAGAAAAAAATTTAGTTAACAAGAACCATTACATCTAACATTTTTAAATTAAATTCTCCCTAATATCCCCTTTGGTTTGGGTGCATATGCACGGGAGGGTGACGTAGGGCAGTGAAACCCCTTTCGTACGCCTTAAAACTGTATAACATATGTACGAAATCAACACCATTCAGTACATTGCTTCAAACCTTATAGTATTTTGTAAGTCTTGCTATACGATATATTCAATTTTGTGGGAGCATGCCCCATAAATAAGGATCGCTATCCACGTTCCAAATCAAGGCATAACTCTGAATATGCTCATCCAACAGCTCTCGTTGCCCGGAGTCACCCTCCGTGTGAATATGCAGAAAAGCAATCGCCAATAAAACTAATCTTGTTAATCTATTATTTCCCTGATCTTGCTTACATAAATTTGGCCTTAAGGGCAACCCTGTCAGATGTATGTATTTGAAACAATACATGTTGATGTTGCATACGTTTTCTTTTGTAATAGTTTCCCTATAATTACCATTGAATAAATGTGCATACTTTGAACCCTTGCATAAGGCAGGACATCCCATAGTGATATCCCTTAAAACAACATTGGGGTCGGTTTTCTCCCTTAAAACAACATTGGGATCG
>JAANSK020277969.1:0-11177 GCA_011763485.2 Isoetes engelmannii
AACAAAACATTGAAGCATTGAACTTAAACCCCCCAGACCCCCCCCCCCCCCCCAGTTGTTTTTGCTGATATTCGTGCAGGGTGTCCATCGGTAGGCGTGGACCGCTGGATGTCGATTCGGGCAACCTTGGCCATCGTTAAGCGCAACTCATTTTTTAGTAAGTTTTAGTTAACTGTCAGTTCCAAATACAACACAAAATCAAAGGTTGCGATATGCATTGTATACATATAGTGCATATATGTTTGCAGGTCCTCGCCAACTGCTGGACGCCCTGCACGAATATCACCGAAAACAACTGGGGGGTGTGGGAGGTTTAAATTCAACGCTTCAATCTTTTGATGTCATAAATGCAACTTTCAATGGTTTAATATGTCATAGGTGTATGGAATATGTATGTAATGTGTACGAAATGTGTACGAAAACTTTCGGATGGGGCCAAATGATCGACTTTGCAACATGGAGAACAATGTATTACAAATGGAATTGGTAAAAATGGAATTTGCAGTAAGTATAATTTTTTTTTTACTTGCAGTGATGATAAAGATATTTAGTACTAAACTTGAATTTGCAATAAATAATTCAGCAGATCGATACCTAGTCAAACATTCGCCCAAGCTTGATCTACATATCCTACTTAAAGTAGTCCCAGTCTAGGGTGTCTTGAAACAAGAATCTCAACACCTAATTGACATATCACGATGTACTCTTACCATGGAAAGGAAAATATCCATTCGAGTAAACAAGACCATTCATCCGAAAAAGTCCCTATAAGGCATGAGATTTAGATTGGGCCATATATAGGAAGAAAGTTAAGCTTATTGCAAGGAACTAAGATTGCTCCATCATTTGAAGACGCATCTAGATACTCCTCGAGAGGTACGACTGTTATTTCTAGAGCCTGAGATTTGAATTCAGAAGATAAGACTAGTTATCTGCCTCCTACACTCTACTAGCCTCCAACACTAAGCCGGGAGTGCATGCATGCATGCATGCAAGGGGGTAGAAGCACAAAATGGTGGATAAAAAAAGGGCCCATATTTTACATTTACAGAGGCTAAATGTAGGCAGATGTAAGGCAGATGCAGGGCCTATCTTTTACATTTAATGTAGACAACATGCAGAACTTAACGTCATATAGAACATCATGGTATATGATGTCATGTAGAACCTATCGTTTTCCCCTAACTACACTAATCATTTGTACAGGCTTATTACATTATACAATAAATGTGAGACACCCTTCTGTGCTTCTACCCAAGGAGTGCATGCAATGTAGACATACGTTGTTTGTGCATGCACCGTGCATGCCAAACCTTGCATGCAGCAAAGGTTCTGAGCCCAAACAAAGTGCATACAATGCATGCATGCGTGCACGCTTGCATGCATGCGTGCGTGCATGCAAGGAGTGCATGCAATGCATGCATACGTTGTTTGTGCATGCACCGTGCATGCCAAACCTTGCATGCACCAAAGGTTCTGAGCCCAAACAAATAGGGAATATAGTGCGTGTCCTAGAAATACTCTGTATAAATACACAAACAGATACACCAATATAATCATATGAAAGCCTTAGCAAATTCACTGTATTATTATATGGTTTGCGCGACGAACAATTTTTTGTGATATTTCAGTAGTGAGTACAGGAGTATTTTCCCATGGATGCCTATGTTTTTAGTTGTTTCATTCCAAGGGAAATAAATGCCAATGTTCCCTATGTTTCCTCCCTATTGTAGTCAGCACAGAACTTGCATTTCCAAGGGCCTTGGTTGTCTGCATACCTCAAATGGTGGTTAAGCCTTTGCATGAACAAGAATATGTGTTCCTTGCTTAGTTTATTCCAGAATTATAATATACATACAAATAGCATTTGAAGTGTTCGTTTGAAGTGTACATGTTTTTGCATACCTCTGCCAACAAGCAGAAAGAATTTAAACTCAATTTGCAAAATGGCTGCTCAACTACATGTATTACTAGCCACTATTTTACCATAGAGAGTTCGATGCACATTGTTGAGGCTATATACAATACGAAAGTATGAATATTCTAAAAGATGAATCCACCTGCTTATATTTGGCAAAGAAAATGAAGGCAGCAAGCATCAAACTTGACATATCCCTAAAGATTTATTGCCCTCCTACGAGAATCATTACTTTCATCATAGGTCCCAGAAGGGATGTTGCCAAAAGGGTATGACGTTAAACTACTAAATTAAATTGAATTAAATTATTAGCAGGGTTGCCTAACCCGAGGTCACCTAAATCCCGCGATTCTAGCCTATCCACATGTCAAGCCACGTTAGCTAGTTTCAATTTCGGTCGTCCGATCTTTTATTCTTGAATCCAACGGCCACGAAAATTAGAAATTCCCTGCAAAATTATCTGCTGCACTTCCCTCTTTTGTCCGCCGAGGTTTTCTCGACCTGCATCATCTGGGCTGGGTCTTTAGTTCTTGTTTGCAACAGGTGGTCATGGTAAGCTTATATCTTCCATAACTAGTGTGATGGATTTTCCTTTTTTTTTTTTTTTTTTTTTTTTTTTCTTATGGCAAAGACTTCCTTAGACCTTAGAGCTCCTTATCTTCATTGGTTTTGTACAAAGGGCAGAATTTTTCCTTATGGTATTGCTAAGCAAAGACAAGAAGGTTGATTGCAAAAACAGAGCGGTTTACATGGTTTCGGTTTGTACGATGGCAAAATTAAGTTTTTAGCGCTGGATTTAGAAGGAGTTTGCATTCAGAGCATCGTTTTGAAGTGAAGCAATCAAAGGATGACCAAGGGGACGATATCCAAGAGGAGATTGTAAGTTCTTTTTGCACAAAAAAAAACACAATCTTTAAGGGATAGTTTTGCATCAGGAGCATTATTTTGAAGCAAGGGTTAAAAAATGATGTTATCACTGCCCCAACTTATTTTAGCTTATTTCAATAATGCACAAAGGCATGCCACAAAAGATGCAGGTATTTGCTGGACTTAACATGGATGGTATTCTGAATGAACCAACTGCAGCAGCATCGCCGCCACTATGAGTTAAAGAAGTACATTATGATTTCAAAATGAGTTAAAGGAGTAAACTGTGATTTCACAGGTATATGAAACATCACTTATGGTCCAGACAGTAGTAGGCATCGCAGAACCTTTCAGCTTAGATGGTTTGGGAGAGACAAACAATCAATTAGACTTAGAGTATTTCTCAATTATGAAGTTGCCGTGCAACTGGGGATATTGTAAAGGTAATGACGCTATTGCCATATATTTCTTGCGCGTGATGCGGTCATTAAACTTTTTTTGCGTTTATAGTTAGGACATAGCCTCTTGTATCTGAAATGTTTGGGATGCCATCATGTAATCCTCATGTTAAGCCTCCGGTATATGGTGATTGCTGGTACAATTTCACATTCGAGGACATTTAGGAGAGGGCAAGAAACAATGTTTGCATGAGGTACTTTTCTTTACCATGTAGGACTTCAATTTCAGGCTGCAATTTGCAAACCCAATACTAATCTAATATACAAGAGATCATTCCATTAGGAGTTAAATTTTCGTGATTGAAAATTCCATCCCTTTGTAGAAGAAATCATGGATCTTGCTGAGCTTTCATCATCAGAAGGTGCTTTAATGGGACTCCCAGGAGTACCAGGCCTTTCTACTGAGCAACGTAAACGATAAGACAATTGTTGTGGAACTAGTAGCCATGTACTGCTGTGATAGTCATGTAATACGGTTAACACTGGTTGTACTGTAGTATGTACAATACACCAACCAAATACTGAAATATTTGAATACTTTGATGAGGAGATCATCCTTTGTTTCTATGGTTACTCTAGAAGAGACTGCTCTTCATAACTTACTGATAAGGGGCAAATGGTTAAACTGTGAGATCACCGAGCTGACTTCTGATTGTTGTTCCTTAACAGCTTTATGGCATTCACTAATGGTATGAAATGGCCAGTCATGCTACAAAATTAACAGCAGGTCCAGCTCATCGAGATGGATATGCCCCAATTGCTCAGATGTTTGCCAAGCATTAGGCAACATTCAATTTTATTTGCGTGGAGCTTTGGACAATGCACTTTGAGAGGAAGTGTCCTGAAGCTTTGTCAGATCCAGAGGGTGTAATCTATCAGGTATATTCTCTAATCCTTAGAAGCCCAAGCACTTGATTTTGAAACCTTATTCTTCAGCAGTTTAGCTGTTCCATAGAAACCATTTTATTTCAGTTCATTTTATAGACATTTTCAGTTGTTTGCTATAAGCAATGTGCTTGGTTTCAGGTGTTGAAATTCTAGACAATGCCAAGCCTAGAAAAGACCTAGATGGGCGTCATATATGCATTGTTTACTTACCTTAGACCGACTCCGACATTAATGGAGACCTATAATGTCCTTACAATCAATCCACCCAACTATGCCATCAATCCAGCCATCCTAGTTTGGCTCCTTAGTAAAGCTTCCTCTCTTCCTCTTTCCCAGTTCTTCTTTTTCCTATCCTACCCTTTCCCCAACCCTGCATTTCTGCTAGTAAATGCATTACAGAGAGCATGTAACAACAAACAAACAAACAAACAAATTTATCCCACTATCTCAGACCTTTGTAAATCTTTTTTGTCGAACAAACATGATCAATGGGAACAACAAATCTATCCCACCATGACAAGAATGTTAACAAGGAATAATATAAGGCGCCAAAAAGACTTTATCTCGCCATGACAAGAATATTACTAACAGATAATATGACATGCCAAAAAGAACAAGTCTCAAGCCTTTTGTAAACTGTTTTTAAAATGTTCATGTTCATTTTCATGGAGTACAACCTAGAATAGTTGGCACCTTAATTGTAAACATGATTATCTTCTACGAGGAAAACAATGCCAACATCAACCTCAGCTTCTAAATCATCTTATTCTGGGTGTGCCTTTTTGCTAATTTTCTTTTTCCTGTTTGTGTGGTCCGCCTTTAATCTAGCTAGAATTCTTTCTGGTCGATTTGTTGTCTCACTAGATAACCCAGTAGGTTTATTTTTTCGTTGTTGTCGCATGGGCTTGCACATTCGGGTGCCCTTCAAGAACATGTATATACACATTTCTTCATTGGTGGGAGCTTTAATAAAGGTTTCAGATAAATCTACCCATCATGGCCATCATGGCATGCCCATCTTGTGGGTTGTTTGTAAATCTTGACTCAAAGAAACTGCTTTAGGGGCTTCTATAAAGCTCTTGTTGGCCCTGTCACGAAACACAGATGCTCTGGTCTTCTAAAATTCCTCTCTCTCAGAGCTATTGATATGAATTTGTTGTTGGATTCAATTTTTTGGGTGTTAAAACTGCTACAGAAATATGATGAAAGCACTGTGCATGATCCCAGATTGATATTAAAGGAAAAATTTTGATTTCTATGGACTTAAAAAGATTGCTGCCTGAAAGACCAAATGCTGGTTGGTCGTACGGTTACATCGTTGCTTTTTTTGTAGTTTAAACAATCAAAGTTTTACATGTAGAGGAATATTATGGTGTAGATAAACGCCCTGACCAGAGGGCGTTATGGCGAAAAATTCAGGGGCAATATAGCCATGGCCAAAATGGTCTCGGGTTATATCACCCGAGAAGCTTCTATGCCCTTAATGCCCGAGGGCCAGGGTGTTATCGCCCTTAACGCCCTCCTGGAGGGTTTATAGGCAAAGTCCCTAGGGCGTTATAGACCTTCCTATAACTCACTAGGGCGTTATAGGTTATTATAGGTTATAAACCCAAGAAGCAGGCCCCTCAAGTTTATAGTTATCCAATGGTTGAGATCAATCTTGGAAAATGGTCTACTGGAGCCATAACACACTGCTACTTCATAAAACCCTAAGGTGTTATGAAATAGAGGATCCAGATCTGATTGTGATTGGACGACCCAAAACTAACGCCCTGGCCCTTGGGTGTCACTTCAAAAAAAAAAAAAAAAAAATAGATTTGATGGTCAGAAATCTCTTTTTGAAGTAACACCCTGGTTAGCATTGTGCAACTTGCTAAGAGTTTCACTCAAAAGTTTTTAATTTGGGGGAAAAAATGTGTTGCTTGGCGCCTCACGGCTAGGGCGGCGACAGGGGTAGAGACTGGCCCTCTCTCCTTGCTTCCGGCACTGCTGTGACCTCTAAATTTCTTCAAGTTCATAATCTGGCTGCTAGCAAGGGTTATGGTTCTCTGGTATTCTTCAGATTCTGCTTCTATGATGTTGTTTTTTTTCGGTCTCTTGGAGCGTTTTCATGGCGGCCTCTTAGCCCTCTCTAATAATCCACTAACGTGGATCTTTATTCTGCTGCCTCCGGTTTCTTCCAGCAAGCATTGTATTTTTTTCATAGCAATGATCAGCATTCTGGTTTCTTTATGGGTGGACACATCGAAATGGCACAGATGCCTATAAGGTAGAGCAAATAGGATGCAGTGCTTTCAGATAAGATGCTTCAAATTTTCGGTAAATTAGCAGTTCTAGTTCTTATTCCAAATCTAATATGCTAGCAGCCTTTCCCTTCCTCTTGCTCTTTATACTAGCATAAAGGTTTAGGGTTGATTTCCTGAAAAAGAAGAAGAGTAGATTAGCCTGATTCCTCCAGATTTATTAATGAGATATGGACTGGGTTAGAATGCCGAGCTAGGGATCTTCTATTGCGGGATGAGGCTTCTATATCTTGAGCCAAGCTTTGAGAGAAGCTCTGGTGGCTGGGCTTTGTATCCAGCCATTTTTTAGGCCGACTGCCACATATCCCGACAATGCAGCACCTTTTCTGGTTCATATTTGTTGATTGATCTGCAGAATGGGTTAATTTTTGGAGCCATGGCAGCTTCTCTGAGCAGTGTGGCAGATTGCTCATGATATTTCTTCAGCCTTTTTCTCTTCATCTCTACTCTGGCAAGTGGTGGTTTCTTAAGCATTCACGATTTATTTGCAGCTTGTGGAAAATTTGTATTTGTCTCCTGTAGTATTCTATTCGCTGAGATGTTGATTATTCCTGTAGTACTAGTTAGTTGGAAAAAGAGGTTGAGGAAAACTTATGAGTACTAAAGCTTCAAGTAGGATATTTGATCCATACGGGATCCTCTGTACTTCAAGGTTATTTGATCCTTATGGGATCTCCTGTTGTAATTCTTCCGTATTAAATAAAAAATCTTTTTATTTTCAAAGAAAGAGAAAAAGTTTTAATTTAGCTGTATACGCACTAAAGCCTTCAATCCACGAGTTCAACAATAACTTTGAAAGCAAAGAATACTCTTTGAAATTCATGGAAATTGCATTCAACTAGTGTCGAAATCTATTACTCTGCGCTAAAGCCTTCAACGGCGCGAAATTGCATAAAAGAAGGCAGGTCGCACACTACACACTTCCTAATGCTCCTTTCCCAGAAACAGCTTCCACGCCTATAAATTCCACTACCCAACTCAACAGAACCTGTAAAAGGAATCCGACTTTGAGTGATCAAATTCATCGTATAATGAGCTCTCTGCTCCGACCCATCTCCGGAATCAGCCTAGTTGTGGGCTCTGCTTCTGCTGCACCAAAAGCCCCAGTACTGCTTTCGGCATTAGCATCAGAATCAGGAAAAGGGCATACTAATGGAAATATGGACCCCAATATACTCAAGATCATGTATCGTTTGAGTGCCCAAAGGGATTATTTCCGCATTCGAATCAATCCTGCCATTTTTGAAGATTCATTTGACAACCTTAGCCAGAGTGCCGATTCTGCTTCCTCTGCCATGGGCGTCACATCCAACACAGAATTGAAGACTTTGTAGTCAATTTTCAGACGATTAACAATTTTATTACTTTGTTTTACGATCCTCTAGGCTTTATTTCTTCCTTTGTTTCTGGGGCACAAAGTGCCTCGTTGGGTTAACACGATGCAAACAATGCCTCTCTGTCTAGCATTCCAGAAATCTTTATATGCTTGGTGTTAATATTTGCATTTGCCTTAGTGCTAGTGTTATAAGATTCAAGCTGTGCCAAGTCAGCAGAATCCAACCTGACACATGGATTAGAGGCACCGTCGTCTTTAGGCGGTTCTCCTCAAGTTTCTCCGGTTTTACGTAGGCAGTTTTCTCTCCAGAAATTTATCCACTGATCATGGATGCTATGTATTTATTTGTTCCAGTTCAATAGTGTGTTCTTGCATATTCGCCTTTTGTCTCCAATCTCTTGTTTGATTTGTTTACAGCTAGTATTTGCATCAGGTCTATAAACTGGCAGGGAGAATTCACTTGGGTGAATCCTCCGTCAAGCCAAGGAGGATCCACCCACCAAGCCAAGGAGGATTCACTAGGTGAATCCCGAGAATTCAGTGGATCCTCCTTGGCTGCTCTAATCAGTTTCAGGAGCCAATAAAGTGGGCGCATACAATGTGCCTGAGGCATTATAGATGTTAGGCCTAGGTGTGAAAGAAGACACGAAGATTGTGGATGCAAAATAGATATGTGGAATATGCTACATAATTGGACTACTATAAACACGTTCGGTATCCGAAACGAAGAAAAAGGAATATGCGAGAGTAGTGGTCCTGTAAAAGAAGGCCTCTAATACCTCTACTCAAAATATTTAAGTCTCCACCAAATGTGCCTGAGGCATTATGGATGTGTCACCCATAGGCCAAGCAGGATTCACTTGGGTGAATGCTGAGGATTCAATGAATCCTCCTTGGCTGCTCTAATCAGTTTCAGGAGCCAATAAAGTGGGCGCATACAATGTGCTTGAGGCATTTTGGATGTTTCATCCTTGGTTCGGGAAATTCTAGGGAAACCTTGTAACCATCCGGACAGATCTGAGATTTAGCTTATTGCATCAAGAAATGCAGGAAAATTTCCTGCTAAATATAGACAGTTTTCTTGGTTTTTCCGACAGATTACAAGATAGATACTGTAGCCTGCCGGATAGGTTTACAACAGCAGGAAATTTGACGTTTTAGCCCAAAAAATTTCCCGAACCAAGGTTTCATCCACTAAGCCAAGGAGGATTCACTTGGGTGAATCTTGAGGATTCATGACGCCTCCTTGGCTACTCTAATCCGTTTCAGGAGCCAATAAAGTGGGCGTATTCAATGTGTCTGGGCATTATAGATGTTTTACCCACCAAGCCAAGGAGGATTCACTCGGATGAATCCTGAGGATTCAGTGAATCCTCCTTGGCTGCTCTAATCAGTTTCAGGAGGCAATAAAGTGGGTGCATACAATGTGCCGGAGATGTTAGTCCTAGGCCTATGCATGAAAAGACGAAAATTGTGGATGCAAAATAGATGTGTGGAATATGCTACATAATTGAGCCACCGTAAACACGTTTGGTATCCGGAACGAAGAAAAAGGAATATGCGAGAGTAGTGGTTCAGCAGAGGTGTAAAAGCAAGGCTCAGGAGAGTCCTGTAAAAGCAAGGCTCCTGTAGTACCTGTACTCAAAGTATCTGCAACAAAAGCCTAATTCATAGTATTAGGTAAGAAGCTGGTAATACTGCTTAGCGAATAAGAACATTGCCTATAAAATCCCACACTTCACATAGCCCTTTCAAAAAATCCGCCTTCATTGGACCCATCAAATTCATAGTGTAATGAATTCTCTCATGCTTCGACCCATCTCTGGAATCAGCCCCATTGTCTGCTCTGCATCTGCACCTGCATCAGTGGTCTCAATACCAGCGCCTAGATTAGCATCAGAGTTAGGCAAATGGAATACTGCCGACCCAAATATGCTCAAAATCATGTATCAGATGGCTGCCCAGAGGGATTATCTCCGCATTAGAATCAATCCTCACGATTTTGAAGAATCATCAATCTCAGTACCAGCGGCTAGATTAGCCTCAGAATTAGGCAAAAGAAATACTACAGACCCAAATATGCTCAAAATCATGTATCAGATGGCCGCCCAGAGGGATTATCTCAGCATTAGGATCAATCCTGACGATTTTGAAGAATGATTTGTTGATCTTCGCTCAGATTTCAGTTCGCCTAGATGATTATGGACTCCCTTAAATTTGTCACTAATTTTGAGATAATACACCAGATAATAGCCTGTGTTCAAGCTGGAAGAGCGTAAAAGCTCTGCTATCCAGAAGTTTATCTGGGAATATATTGAAGTTCGTCCCTGCTTCTGCAATCGTTTTTATTCCCGTAATAAATGTCAAATTCAATTTTACTGCCTTGGTGAGGTTTTGAAGACATTAAAAACACTCCAACAGTTTTTGAAGCAAGGGCCAAAATAAGTGAAAAAAAATTGGGCATCTGCCCTTACCTTAGTAAAGCCTCATCAAAGTAGATCTTTTTGATAGCATTCCATCTTAGTGCTAATTCCATCTTAGTGCTAATTCCTGGCCATTGATGGCCAGGATATTCCACACAAGATTCTCTCTAGGGAAATCTTAGCCATCCCAAAAAATTCGGGCTGTTCCAAATCCCAATTTCCTAGTCAGCATATGATTTCGAACCTTAGGCTCTGAAATCAAAGATACAGTGAATCCCTGCAAATCCCTGCAATATTATCCTACAAGAAACAGGAGCTGTACAAGAAACAGGAGCTGGGGGATTCGAACCCCCTCCGCACAGCGGAATCCATATAACTCCATGCAAAAATGGAGAAGCACAACGGGTTACAAGTTTCCTTTCCTGCTTCCAGCAAACATGGCTGTAGTTCTTCTTCTTGCATGAAGAACATAGATACAGAACACGAAAGCAAATCCAAGATATATTCCTGCAAGAAAGCAAATCCCAGATATATTCCTGCAAGAAACTTGAATTACTGAGCTATCAGCTAACCGCTTCAAACGGGGATTCATGGATTCCTCCTTAGTGCTAATTCCTGGCCAACGTAATACCTATTCCCTAGGCAGAATTCCAAATCGTATACCTATTCTGAAACCACATAAAACATAAAGGAACATAAAGGAATAAGAGAACAAAGGCAATGGAACAAATGCAACCAGCACAGCCGAAAAGGAAAAAGATCGAAAATGGGCAGTGTGATATCTTGGACAACTGCTCGGATGCATTGTTCAACCTGGCGAGATCAGAAACTCCTGTTTCTGATCTCTGAGCTGGGGACCAATAAATGTCTGAAATCGCAAATACCTGGAAATGGGAAGAGGCCCGACTGTGTGCGAACACCATAGCTGAGAGCTTCGTAACGGGTCGGAGGCGCATGTCGGTGCCGCCCTCCTCGCTTCATACA
>JAANSK020277980.1:0-11177 GCA_011763485.2 Isoetes engelmannii
ATGTACCGTCTCATAGGCTTTTGGCCTCCGTGGACGTTAAAATATACTTCCTTCCTTCCTTCCTTCCTTCCTTCTATACCTATTCGAGAGACTGTGTACTCTCCAATCATGAATAATATAGGTTTCTTGCAGTGGTTATAATGAAGAAATAATTAATAGCCTTAATATCCCTCATCTTGATTAAACAGAGTCCACCATGAAGATGGCGCTTGCTACTATGTTATATATCACTAAGAGACCGACATGTGAAAAGTAGTCTGATCAGCTAGTTTGATATCAAATGTAACTGTCTGCAGGTAAAGTAATTCAGATTTCTGCTGAGGTGACCCATCATCATATTGACTCCTATACTTATATCACATACCTTAGCAGTACTTAAGATACATGGATATATGGTAGCTCCATGCAAATTTTTTTGACATATTAGTGCCATTTTGGCATGCTCATACGTCAATAGACTTGAACTTGATGAAGTCAAAGCATTAACTAGAAAAAAATTCCATTATCATTTGGTTGTGAATCTCTCCATCAAAAGAGGACACCTCCCTTCCCTCGCGTTTGAAGAAAATTTAGCACCCTTCATTTGCAACGGAAATGTAAAATTTGATAGCAATAATGTGTTAGTGAAACTTTACCATCTTACTTCAGTTTTGTATTCATTACTGTACCCCGCTATCTGATGCTCAGTCGCCCCATAGTTCCTCTAGCCAGGTGGGCTCTATGAATATGCCAAAATATAATGGGAATTATAGGAGCTAGACTAGAAGCATAATCTACAGTAGGCTTCGAGGTCTCTACTCCCCTCCCCAATACACAAGAGGTTCGAACAAGAGATCAACCACCATCTAACACATAATTTGATAAACAAGAGAATAATCATCTAATAATCTAACTAAGAGTAAGAGTTCACTGGTTAAGGTTCCAGATCGTATCTAAGGTTCTAGGATGGTATTACATGCTAAGTCAGATAGAATACTAGATTCTAGGTGAGTTAGCTAGCTATCTACTCGAATACCTATTCCAGATGAACTCCCGCCTACACCTGGAGTCTCTGTCGTCTTCAGGTCCTTCGACATAAGCGCTCCTCACGCCGCTACGCTATCACTCTTGCTGCTGCTCCAGAGCATGCTCATGTAGCAGACGATTCCTGAACCGGAGCTTTCGCAACGATTTGAAATTCTGGCAGAGGGACGAACGAAAGCGTGTTATGGTTAGGGTTTGGCTATAAATCGTTAGGGTTCATGTCAAACACGCTTTGCTCCAATAGGGCATTGCCACGTGGCAATACACCTATAAAGGTGGATGTCTATGTGGCGATTGGTATCCATACCTTAGGTGGCGTAAGTTATGCAAATAACTTACGGCCACACCATCTGGGTCCCGGGGGATCCACCTTCTTTATACAGGACATGCCACCTGCGTGTATAGGGTAGTCAAAAAACCCCTAGTATACGTGTTTCTGATACGCAAATTGAACCCCTTTCCGTATGGTTTTATAACTAGAAGAATCTTAAAAAACCTCTATGACCCCTATTATACATACGAAAAAGGGTAAAAAACCACCCCCTCCCATTCATGCACGTGGTTTGACAGGTTCCACAGGGTGAAGCCCCCTTGATCTGGGTATAACTTGATACCACGTGTACAGGTCGTGTATGGCGACTTCTATAGTGATGTGGCCGTAGAATATACATATTTATACCATATATATTCTAGTGGAACATCACAAGGCAAGTGAACTGGATGTAAATTTGCTAGCTGACCTTCCAACTGCACTTGTCTCTGCTCGGCATCAAACTGCTCAACAATCAATTTCAACTCCGAATAGCGTTGATAGAACGATGTTGCAATATTCTCTACCCCTTGCATAATACTCGCCAATTGATTCTCCATGATGGAAGAAAATTAAATAAACATTTCGCTTCAAACTGTCATGAGCCTACGAGCTGGATATAAGAAAAGTGCAAGAGAAATACCTACATAAACTAGAATCAATGTACTATAACATGAATAATATATACAAAAGCCCGAATGACAAATTAAAAATACATGAGCAAGAAGGCTCAAGACCATCCACAAGGTCAAGAGAAAGAACACAAGAACATGAGCAAGACTAAGGCAAGAGCAAGAACATGAATAAGAAAGAGCTAGATACAAGAGAAGCTCATAACTGGTTTTGAAGCAGAATGGTTCTGTCATCCTCTAATATCTCTATATATAGGCCATATTGCATGAATTCCAATAATAGATGGCCGCCACTAGCGTAGGTGAATGTGCGCCACTTTGCAGGCATGCAGGATGCCACTTAGCATAGGTGCATGAATAGCACTAAGTACATAGAAAAAACCTTTGGCATAACTTTATGATCATGACAATAGTGCACTTGGAAAGAGTCGATCATGTGCAACCAAAAGGTCGTGGGTTTGAAATCCATCTTCAACTTCTTTGCATATGTGTGACGGTCATCTTTATACACGTATGGTTGTCACATTTGCTGCTCAATAATATCTAATCACAACCTTAAACCATGGCTGCACCTTTGCCATTTTGCTATTTCCGGCTCTTTCCCAAATTCATCAAAGGCTTTAGTGCCTGTTGTTGCTTGATAAAATATTTTGGCTATATTAAGCCTTTACGTTTTACAAGGGTTCTATTGTGCCATGATGCCATGCCTTTTCCAATAAATCGCCATTACCTAGACCACCATGCTAGTCCACCAAACTAATGTCTGAGACCACTCCCCCGAGCTACCATAAACATATCAGATAGAGTCTGATAAGTAGGCATCTTTGAATTATAAGCCTAGTACGTAGGCATAAATAGTTCTATTGAGTATTAGACTGTGTACTTGGGAAGCAGATAGGCATTAGTATGTTTTACATATGTAGTGGATTTGTTAAATGTTATATACCATGTTCAGATGTCATGCTTGTAATTTAATATTGGACATTGTCATGTCTAAACCAACCTAAATCATAGAAATTTCGCTTGTCCACAAAAAAAAAAGTGTGATATTTCTTTAAATGTGGTTTTAACATGATATTAGTGCTCCCGATTTAATATTATGGCGTCCGATATCTAAGGAACTTTATTTAAATGTCATAAACTCTTTTTTGACAACATGAAATAGACTGTTCCACATTACTACTTAAAGTTCGTGGGGAGAAGCTCTCAAAGAAACCCACAGATCTTTACGCAAGATTTCTCGAAGAAAAACATAGTCAGAAGATGCACCAAGAAGTTCTTTTGAAGAAATTCCCATATCTTCCAAGGGATGACATACAATGTCACTGAGTGACTCAGGGGTTTTTTTGGACTCATTTACACGTGTATACGTATAGGGGGTTTTTGGGCCACTACTTGGGGTACACGATATACCCCCATTTGTATAAGTGCATCCCACGGGATATCTTCAAGATTTTGAACTATAGCCAAGAAAAAAATATGAAGACCAGCCCGAAACAAGCTTCTCAAAGAAAATCATCGCTACAAAATGGGCCAAGAAGCTTTCTTAAAGAAAAGCACATACAAAATGTGACGCGAACCAAAATTCTTTGAAACCCTTAGAAGACAACTCCAAATCAAGCGAAAAGAGGACCAGAAGAAAGCTACAGGCTTGGCACCACCACAAAAGCTATATGTGGGGAAAGCGGCTCATGGTCACCATGGAAACTCCTAAACCATAGCTGCCTAGTTCCCATCAAACAATTTTGTTCCAGATCAAAGACATTTAGTTTGGATCTGATATTAAAACAGGGATTATACTAACAGGCCAGCTTACAAACATGGATTACACTAACATATTATTCTTTGTGCTAGCAATTATCCTCAGTCATAAACTTAATTCTTGTCACCTAAATTCTATCTTGTCACCTAATCTAGAATTTACAGAAAAAGGTTTGAGACAATAATTCAAGTTTGAGATTGATGAATAAAATGACAAGATGAATAGCACAAGTATGTTAACGACAGTAAATCAATGCTCAAATATGTTGAAAAAAACATGTTCAAGCCAATGCTTGTGTCCAACAAAGAGAAATTGAAGACTGTCCAGCAGCAACCTTGAAGATCGAAGGGGACATTCATAGCCTCTTGACAAGTTCACCAAAGAACTCCTTCATTGATTGAGCAATTTCAGCTTTTTTGACTCCCATTGTCCAAATGCTTCAATTAATACTCTTCTTCCTTCCCTCATTTCACTCAGAAGGAAAAACCTTTTCGTATTTGTTTTCAAACGTGTCCTTGAGCCTTCACCTTTCTCCTCCTCCACCACTTTCTCCTCCTTCACCTCTTTCACATCATCATTCTTCTTCGTCGGATGAAATTGAGCCTCCATGCACAGCTTTTGTAACGTTTGCACGAGTGCCCATGTACTCGTCAATTAAATCATGTGACGATCATTCCCAGACACATAATTTAATGCCTTTTGAGTTGTAAATTCGTGTATGGAACAAGTAATGGAAAACAATTCTGAAACGGAACATCTAGTGCGTAAACAAATCAAATACTAATGAAGCTTTTCACAAAATGAACATGAACAAATAAAACTTGTTTCTCACATTGAATAAATTGCTCCATTGCTTACGACAAGCTTCGTGATCCTTGTTAAAGTCAATGCTGAGCAACTAGCTTCATTAACACAGACCTCCACAGATTAACTCCTTGTTTGGGAGGTTTCAAAAATTCTTCTTGCATTTCTCCACGAACGTGGATGAGAGATACAGTCCATTTGTCTTCCCATCTCATGTTTTTGGATTTCTCTAATGAATTTCTTGAAAGCTCTCCATGCCCTTCAAGATCTACAACTACATGCGTCTTCTTTTCTTTCTACGTTGTGTCATCCTTTGCAGGTCTACCATGTTTTCTTTTTGGATTTGGAGCAGGGGCTTTGGCAACAGACGGGGCTTTAAGGACATTAGTAGTAGCAGACTGCGTTGAGAGATGAGCAGATTGCGTGGAGAGATGAACATATTCATGGGTGCACAAGAAACTCCAGCAAATGAAGACCCAGAATGTGGCATCATCCAAGGGTGAGCAGGGAAACTCTGAGTAGTATTAAATCCCTGCATTGTTGTTGAGGAATGGCTTCCAGCAGTGGATGGCGGAATGGTAGGATTCAACAATAACGAAGTAAAATTTGATACAATTTGACCAATTACTGATGCCATAGCAATGGAAAAAGTAGACTGATGAAGAATGCAATTCATACTCGATGGAAGGAAAGAAGCACCTGCATGTGTCAGGGACTGCGAGGACGACACAAACTCAGGTTCCTGGAATTCTTCCATAGAGAGTGTTGTTTCTTGCAATCTTCGGCAGGATCTAGCGCCAATCGCACAGTCCAAGAATAACCTGCTAAAATTTCGTTGGTGCTGATATGGATTGTTTTGCCATTGATTTTCATGGCTACTGGACAATATTGTCTGGTAGAGGAAAAATACGACAACATGATTTTTTTTCCCACATGTGCTGTCTACCGCGTCGAATGGATAGATAAAAAAACTGTCGTCGATGATGTGTAACAAATTGCTGGATGCCGTTACAATTATTTAGTGCCATTGTCGTTAATGGAAATTCGTCCCAAAAATCCGCGAGAAAATAACTGGATCTAAGATTTGCGTAATAAGGGCGTAATTTTAACGTAAAAACAAGGTAAGCGCAATTCTGCCACGTCCGCCACTCACACTGTGACACGTGGCAGACATTCTTTTAAGGAATGTTGAACGGACGGATGATTTAAACTTTTAGCCGACATTCTTCAATTTTACCCGACATTCGGTCCAGTTTCACCCCGATTCTTCACTTTTCACCCTGATTCGTCCAATTTCACTCCACAGAATCGCGCTTTACCCTATTTTTACGTTACACTAATTACCTTTTTGTGGCAATTATGCCACGTCATGCGTGCCTCCGTGCTGCGTGGGTTGGCACACATTCCGTGGTGGAATTGCCACAAAAAGGTAATTCCTGTATACAAAAATACCTTACTAGTAACGAATATGCTGATCGGGACGGTAGGAGACGAGCAAAAACACGCAACGGTGTGGATTTCATCTCTTAATTTAATTTTAAAATATAATTTATTTTTCTTCCGACCGTTAAGAAAGAGCAACAGGGCCGAGCTTTACCAGAATCCTGCAGAAGCCAATCTTTGGCGCAAGAGCTTAGTTGCAGCGATCGCCCGTTTTATTGGATCATACTGTCAACTCAATAGAGCTCAGATTTCTGGCAGTTCATGTCCATAGTTATCTTATAAAATTTGGCTTCCTTTATGAGATGAACCTTTTTTTCGCTTTTCAAGATTTGGGCATGAATCCGGCCTTTTTATGTTTGGTAGAAAGAATACAAGACTGATAATTGTTTGCTTGCTTGTTTGTTTGCGAGGTGAAATAGCGATGTCTCGCAAGAAGGGAAGCACGCAGGCAGACAGGTTTAGGTCGTTATTATCTCCTTTATCACTTTCACCTGTGTCTCGGAAGATAGCCTTTCAGAATTTCCAGGTAAGGCTTAGACTTTGTTTCATTAGGAATGAAGAAGGAAAAGTTACATTTGTTTTCTAAAATATAAGATATTCTGTATTATTAGGGTGATCGCTTTATACCAACTCGCAGCGCTATGGATCTGGATATTGCGCAGTTTAATTTAAGACATGAAACAAAGGAAAACGGGTTCTCAGCTGCCGAAGTCGCGTCTCCTGTCAAGGTAAGTAACCTGCGGATCCGCAAGTTTTTTCGTGTTAGGAAGTTTGAAATAAGGCTTGTAATCGGCATGAAGCAGGAAGAATACAAGCGAAAACTAGCAGAAAATCTATTGCACGACTCTGGAGCTCATCAAAGTCCTAAAATATTGGCTTTCAGTAAAAGATCATCGCCTTTGCAACTAGAATTGCATGATACTACACTGGATGCTTTGAGTTCTCCGTCTAAGCAATTACCCCGCCAGGTTCCTCGGGTAATATGCGTTATTTTGCAATTTCATCACAATGTGGTAGATGTACTTTCACATCACTTATGGAGGATTCTACGTATTGTTTGCAGTGCCCAGAAAGGATATTAGATGCTCCAGATATTGTGGATGATTACTACCTAAATCTCTTAGACTGGAGCAGCTCAAATATAGTAGCTGTTGCTTTAGGTCCTGCCGTCTATTTATGGGATGCTGAGACTAGTGGCATTCATAGACTTACTAATGCTGAAGATAGAGACTACATAACCAGTGTTTCATGGGCTCAGGATGGAACTCATATTGCAGTGGGCCTAGAGAGTAGTGAGATTCAAATATGGGATATATCGCGGTCTAAGCAGGTTGGACTATTGGATGTTATGCTAAATTATTCATCTTACAGCCATTTTAATTCTGCGCCTTATTTCTAGGTTAGGAGATTATGTGGCCATTCTTCAAGAGTTGGAAGCCTAGCTTGGAATGGTCATACACTTTCTTCTGGTGGACGTGATAACTTAATTATAAACCATGATGGTGAGAATGCCACCCTTCCAAGAGTTTGTTTGTTTTTCTAAAAATTATCATCTAGAAGTTCTGATTTGATTTTTTGTGTGTTTGACAGTTCGGGTTCGTGAACATAGGATCTCACATTTGACTGGACATACTCAGGAAGTTTGTGGCCTCAAATGGTCACCATCTGGCCAGCAACTTGCTAGTGGCGGCAATGACAACTTGCTCCATATATGGGACTCTGCTGTGAACTCATCTTCTTTTGACACTACACATAACCAGTCGCAATATCTCTTCAGGTGGAATGATCACCGAGCCGCTGTTAAGGCCCTTGCTTGGTGTTCCTTTCAGTCGCATGTGCTTGCTTCTGGAGGAGGAACAGCAGATCGGTGTATCAAGTTCTGGAATACCCAAACTGGAACCTTGCTCAACAGTATTAATACACATTCCCAGGTAACCAGATGAGGCTCTTATTTTTTATTTGTTCAGAGCTTGCTAGAGTGTTGCTTGGGCCTTATTGACTTATAATCAAGAAATGCAGGTTTGTGCACTTCAGTGGAACAAGCAGCATAAGGAAATCATAAGCAGCCATGGATTTAGTCAAAACCAGCTTTGCCTATGGAAGTATCCTAGTATGTCAAAGGTTGCAGAACTGAAAGGCCACACTGCGCGAGTACTTCATCTTGCTCAGGTTACTTTTCCCGTCCTCAAAACATTTCGTTTCTATGGTAAGTACTTGCTTCTAATATTATTGTGTTGCATTGCATGCAGAGCCCAGATGGGACTACAGTGGTTTCTGCTGCTGCAGACGAGACTTTACGTTTCTGGAAGACATCTGTTTCATCACCCTTTCCCAACAGAAGGTCCGGAAATAATGGTGCAGAACCTAGTGGATTGTCATTCAAGGGCATTCATATAAGATGATGAGTGATTATCCATCAATGTGCAGTCAGTTTTGCGCCGTGCCAAGAAATTCAATCCTGAAACCAATCAGATCTTAGGTATACCTCAAATATTCTTTCCATTGTGATGACTCCCCGAGGAATATATGTATTTAAAAGCTGGGGTTGTCTCCTTGTGAATAAAAGATGTATAGGCAAGGCTGATTCTATCAGTCAATACTTGTGAAATTGTCAACTGAAAATGTACAAGTGTGTATATTTTTAATCCTTTATACAAATTCAATTTGTAAACTTTGATGATTACAGGAGAAAATCATCTGCACCTTTTGTCTTCCCAAAGTTATTCAGGTACTTGTGCTAAAAGGTCAGCCTCAAAGCCTCGTGTCCAAGACATTCAACAACTAGTGTCTTACATAAAGGAGCATTGCATTGGATTTTGCAGTGTGCTCAGAAATATAATCTACTGGAGCAGGTACAAAAATGAGATTCAGGCATGTTGGCGTGGATCTTATCATAATATTATAGCTTCACTTCCAAAAGCTTTTCTGTTTGGCACATCTTCTTCCCATCTAACATTTAGATGAATGCCACGTCTTCTTGATGGAAAATGCCTTTTAGAACATTTCATCTTAAAATTGTTTAAGATTTGTGACAAAGAAATGGTTAATCAGGTTACCTTTTAGATAGGGGTAATGGGCCTACGCTGGCCATTACGCGGGGTAAGGGCGGTGGCTTGCCAAGGGCGGGTGGCGAGCCACCGCCCGCACCTTGCGCAATGGCCAGCGCAGGTCCATTTCCCTACGTAAAAATAGGGCAGAGGAAATTATGGCCCTGCCACATAGGCACAGGCTACAGGCTACGCAGGCACAAGCCCTGCCACGCAGGCACATGCCAATTACATGTCTTAATAACCCCTGTAATATGGCGTAATTTCCTCTGTCGTATTTTTACGGTAAGATAACAACAGAGGTAGACTTCTCAAAACGCCACGGTTGTATTCCTCCCATTCTGCTACACTATATAAATGTTTCCCCATAAATGTTCCCTTTACGTGTCCTGGCTCGCCAGATCCCTCACCCCACGTAATGTTCCCTAGAGGGAACATTATCCTTAGCATCCTGCTCTATCAAGCCTGGAAAAAAAAAATGAACTTGATGTGTATTGATGCTCCGTTGACCTCGGCTGGATTAGCACAATTTAGAAGTGAGATTGTTGGTCAAAGTTCATAAACTAGAAGATGATGTTTTTGGGTGAATATAATATTCTTGCAGGTGCTATCCCCACTGGCAACCCAATTGATGCAAAATTTTTGATATGAGGTCCAATTAGGCCATGAGATAGTTGCATTCTAGGTGTTAACTTTTTCTTCAGGGTCCTTTGTACGTTATTGTCAGCCCTTTCTTATGAGGCAGGCAGAGAGTGACATTATAATTGCCACTAGCCTATAGAAGACTTGGATAATCAAGGGATGGTTTAAAACCTTCAGGTGAGGGTCCACTAAGGATTCACTGTTGCTTTAGGTACTGGCTGTTGCTTTGGCATGTCTGGATTTTTGCAGGTGCTTGCAAGAAGTACATCAAAGATAAGTTTTTTTCCTCTTTCTGTAGATTCCAAAGCTCCTATTTCTTGAGGAAGCCTATTTTTGGAAAACTACCTCAGGTAGTTTTAATGCATCTGGTCAACCAGGGAGTTAGGTTACCAGTTTATTTCTAAATGGGCTTGTCGCAAACTCCTTTCTCTATCCCTTCTATATATGCAGTACACAACAAGTCTGGCAACATCGTCCTCCTTGATTCCGCTCCTTATTGGAGAAAGTATAAGAATATAGGATTATGTAAAATTTTTGACATGAGGTCCAATTAAATGTTATGAAGATAGTTGGGCATGGGATAAAACCTTGGAGAGGTTAGGGCCCAACATTTGTACGTAACATACCTCCCGCCTTCAAATCCTTGGTCATCAGGCATCATGGGAGTGAGTATGCATATTTTAAAACCCATTCCCTCGACCACGCGATAACCATGGTTTCACCATCTAGTCCCTTCGGAAACTCGTTGCCTGGATCACCGCATGACCATAACCATGATTTTGTAGCTCATTCTTTTGCAGCCCTTCTACTTGCCATCTTGATGCAAGTCTCTAATGCTTTACCTTTAGGTAATTGACCTCATATTGGCCCCACTAATCCTTCTGTAGTCTCCACATGTTTTGAGCCAGGTGAGGATTTTGCTGCACGTACTCTTCATTCTCCTACGTGGCTTCGGAGAGTGATTGACCTCGTCACAAGATCAAGTACTCTGCAATATTCCTATTGCGTGGCTTTCGAACGTAAATGTCTAGAATTGCCTTAGGATTTACCTCAGAGCTAAGGCCTAGGAGTATTGTCACTGAATTCATTGCGCTATTTGTAGACAATATTGCTTTCTTGAGTTGGCTTATGTGCCTTACAGGGTGCACTCCCATTCCATTCACAAGCTCTAACTTGTCTCATATGTTGTCTTTAGGACTATGGAAGAGAGGGGGAGCGGGAGGGGGGGGGGTATTGAAATGTTGGACCGTAGATCATATAGGACCATTAAACCTAAGGATTTTAGGTTCAAGAGACACATGGCAATCAATGCATAATACAGAAGTGCCAAGTATCTAAAAACAACTAGTTAAGTGGTTGTTAAAAGAAACATTAATAGCACAACCAATAAGTGGTTGTTGCAAAGAAAGTACACTTAGTTCTGCTAATAGTACTAGAGTGAAGGGACAGTGCCACTAGAGTTAGTAAGAGATTAAGTAGTACTAGAGTGAAGGGTAGGGAGGGAGGGGGGGGGG
>JAANSK020277991.1:0-11176 GCA_011763485.2 Isoetes engelmannii
AACCACCAAAAAAAAAAAAAAGTGAAGCAAGTAAAGAAAAGAAGAAAAAAAAAGTGAAGCAAGTAAAGAAAAGAAGAAAAAAAAAACCACCCCCACAAAAATTGCCAAGGGTTTGCAAAAATGACAGATAAAGTTACATACAGTGAAATGAGAAAAGAAAATTGGAATAAGAATTTTGTTTGGACAAAAAATTGAGCAAGTTGAAGCTTCAAACTTTAAGAGCTAACTCCAAGAGCCGCCCATTATGAGAAACTAGCTAGACTAGTGGAAACAAACATTGGTTGGTTGCTTGCATGAGCAATAACTAAGCAATGTGAACTCGGCGCTAAGTTTTAGTCTTGATCATATGTCACGTCTTTATCTTTAAGGTTGGAATTTAGTCACATGTCACATCCTTGTACCTCACAAATTTTGGATTTTACCACGTCAAATATACATATGCTCTTCCCACCTTCTACTATAAAATAGATTGCATTTTATCATGACGTATTTAAGGAACAAAACGATGTAAACAGATTGCAACTATGATATAGTGATGTGATTTAAATTCAGAGATTATGTTAATTGTGGATACGGTGCCCAATAAGATAATCAGTATACTAAACCTTCTATAGATTCTTGGAAATGGAAGGTGGACCAGTGTGATGCCGTTTCGTAAGATCACAGAAGTGGAAATGCTGACTTCACTGGTAAAAAAAATATAGATGCGCGTAGTATAGACTAGGTAGTACCTTTATAAAAGAGGAAAAATTAGACTATTGATTATGCGCCTATAAATAAAACTCTAATTTCCCACTTTATATTATACTATCATTAAGATGTCTAAGAAGTTTAATTCATGTGTTAACTTTGCTAAGTATCATCATAGCATGTGGAATGAATGGTCAAGGTACCGTCCAACAAAGTCAATTGAAGGCTACTAGCCATTATGACTTGTTCGACATTGTCAATTGTTATTGTTAAACAATAAGTCATGCTTTGCAAATTTGTTTTTGTCAACACATGGACGCGTTATTCCATATGATTATATTGTCTTTAGAAAATACCTCCGGAGAAGTCGTCTTATTCTATATATCCTTTCCAGATGTTAGGAAATTACATGCGCATTGCATCTAGACGTTTCTCCAATCATGCCAAGTGCATCTCTTGGAACCTTAAAAGGCTCTTAACACCAATACAATTAACTTGAAAATGTATGGACAAGGTTGTAACACATCGTATGTATTGTTGTTGAAGCATGAGAAAAAATAGGATTTGCAAATTCCTTGAAATGGCAATGCATTTTTACCGACAGTAATATCCTATCGGTCCAAACAAGAGGAGCCATTAGCAACAAAACATCACTAACACATTCGTGCCAGCTGAACATAATTTACAATCTCGTTGTTTACGTAGTCAGCTTGATAGTGGTTGGAAGTTCCTACTTCATTTTCAGGATCGACGAGGATTTTCGATTCTCCCTTCGGGTTCGAGAGGCCAACAACATTAATGGTAAACGAGAAAGATTTAACACAAAGATGGGCCATAGCTCAGTTCCAATTTTAGATACGTTGACAAAGACGGTAGCAAGAAATGTCGAAGGTAGTGAGCCAATGAGGTGGCACAAGCGTGTTGACTAGGATTTTTTTTTTTTGTGTTTTAACCAAAGCGTCCGAAATACAGACGGAGTCAAAGATGAGTGGCCAAAGAACGTTCGCCCCGGCTATGGCCGCTCCAGAAAGGAGCAAGAAAAAGCTCGTCCTCATCTACCCCTCCCTAACCCATTCCGAATTAGGCCTACCGGAACAGTGCCTCCAATTCCGGCTCTGCATAAATACTGCCCATCGTCGTCTGTCTCCAATTATTTCTCTTGGCCTTGACAGTTCCAGCCAATTTGTTCCTTGATCCCTCGCCTTAATCTCTTCCTACAAGGTATTTATCAAAATATTTCACCTCTAAGCTTCTTTTTTTTAACATACTTGATTTTTGTTCTGATTTTGTGTTTCTTGAGCTTGTGCAGAGGGTTGCATGAAGGAACATGGATGCCTCAAACAGACCACCGGTAATTCTTTTCATGTTTGTGTCAGTACTTCTTTGCGTGTTAGCTCAGTCTCAGTCTCCTGGATCATCCTCGGGCCAATTGTCAATTGGGGAAGATGGAAATGCTCTATTAGAACTAAAGTCAAACATCAGTGATCCTGGAAATAAGCTTCTGAATTGGAATGCATCCACCTATCTATGCAACTGGACTGGTGTCACATGTAAGAATGGCAGCCTCAAGGTTGAACGGCTTGAATTAAGTGACTTGAAGCTGGAGGGTTTTATAAACTCTGCCATTGGGAAGCTAACAAACCTTACAACTCTCGTTTTATCTGACAATGTTTTTTCGGGGGAAATTCCTCCAACACTCAGCAAGCTAGCAGTTCTTACCACTCTTGATCTGTCTTATAATGCCTTCTCCGGAAAAATCCCTTCAGAACTTGGCAATTGCAGCAGCCTAATCTATTTAGATTTGAGCTCTAATTACCTTGATGGTGAAATTCCATCTAGTCTTGGAAACCTGAAACTCTTGGAAGAACTCTTCTTATTCACTAATAATTTGCAAGGTTCTATACCTGAGGAACTTGGCCTGCTAACTAATTTGCAGATGATTAGACTAGGTGAAAATAATTTGACTGGAAGCATCCCTCCACAGTTATTCAATTGCACAGCTCTTACAGTTTTGGGACTTGCGTCATTGCATTTAGAAGGTAAGATACCTGCGGAAGTCGGAAAGCTGAAGAATCTTACTGTTCTGAATTTGTACAACAACTCTCTATCTGGTAAACTTCCACAAGAGTTGGGGAACTGCATTGCATTAAGGACGCTAGCAGCTTACAATAATAAGTTGGAGGGTACACTACCTAGTACACTTGGGGGCTTGAGGGGGTTACAGAATTTATGGCTTTATGGTAATAATTTTACAGGAGGAATTCCACCTGAGTTTGGAAACCTGATAAGCCTTATCGACATAGACCTTTCTAGAAATAGTCTCAATGGCAGCATTATTGATGGAATAGGCAACTGGACAAAGCTGACCAATCTGAACCTTTTTCAGAATAACCTTGTGGGAAAAGTTCCAGAAACAATTGTCCAGCTGAAAAGTCTGCAATCTCTTGATCTTGGTATCAACATGTTGTCAGGAGTACTGCCTCCAGAAATAGGTTTCTTTGAAAATCTGACACAGCTCCTTATATATCAAAATAATTTTGAAGGGAATCTGCCCCCTGCTTTAGGGAATTATAGTGCAATTGGTCAGCTGGATGCTTCACTGAATTCTTTTGAGGGAGATCTACCGTCTAGTCTTTGTCGTAGTAAAAACTTGACGGTGCTGGTACTATTTCAGAATCGGTTGGAAGGTGATATAACAGAATTTTTGGGTAACTGTCCATCTTTAGTAAGAGTCCGGTTGGAAAATAACAACTTTAGTGGACTCATACCGGCAAAGGTGAAAACTCTCCAATCATTGAATTACCTCGACGTCTCTTTTAACAACATCACAGGGGCACTTCCACCAGAGATTGGCAGTTTGATGAACCTAAGCATTCTTCAACTTTCTGGTAACCAAATTTCTGGAAATATTCCTTCCCTAATTGCTGGGCTTACTTCTTTAAAAACTCTCAACATCTCTGGAAATCTTCTAAAGGTTGTCCCACCTGGTATTGGCAACTTGAAGAATTTGACCAAGCTCGATTTAAGTGCAAACAGAATCTCTGGTGGCATACCCGAGGAATTAGGGGAGTTGTCAAATTTGAATTACCTTTTTCTGGATGGTAATTTATTTGACGGGAAGATTCCAAGTTCACTTGGTAAATTATCAAAACTGGTACAGTTGTCTTTAGGAAACAATAAGCTGACTAAGGAAATACCTTCAGAACTTGGGCAACTTTCTTCGTTACAGTATGGTCTTAATCTCAGTTGGAACAATTTATCTGGATCAGTGCCAGCTGATCTTGGCCAGTTAAGGCAGCTTCAGATGTTGGACCTATCAAACAATAATCTATCAGGATCTCTTCCTTCATCATTTACAAATCTGGAGAGTCTGCAGACTTTCAATTTTTCAAATAATCACTTTAACGGTTCTATACCTGCATTGACAGCATTTGAAGATGGTCCACAAAGTGCTTTCCTTGGTGGTGACAATCACTTCTGTGGGAAACCTCTGAATATATCTTGCAGTAGTGGGAATCTGATTGTTCACAAGAAGCTTTCAAAAGGAGCTATAGTTGGTATTGTGTTTATTGGAATAGCAGTGGCATTTATTGTTGGAGGCAAAATATACCTTTTCCATAGTCACAGAAAAATACAAGCATACTCTCATCTCACAGATGCACGCCAGAAGAAGGGCCTGGCACCTTTTACTTATGATGGAATTTTTGCAGCAACAAATGGCTTCAGCAGTAGAAACGTAATTGGAAGTGGTGCACATGGAACAATTTATAAAGCTATGTTTCCATCAGGTGAAATTTTTGCTGTCAAGCAAATAAGCATTCAACCAGACCAGGATAGCACGAACTCTTTTGATACTGAAGTCCGCACTTTGAGCCGAATACGGCATCGCAACATTGTGAAACTTGAAGGTCTTATATCATACAAAGGGATAAACTATCTGCTTTATGAATACATGCAGAATGGCAGCTTGGGGGGATTCTTGCATGGACCTTCTCTATATAGGCTCGATTGGAACACAAGATACAACATTGCGCTTGGAGCAGCAAATGGACTGTCATATCTGCACCATGACTGCAGCCCACCAATTATACATCGTGATATCAAGTCTACTAACATTCTTTTGGATACTCATTTTGAGGCACATGTTGGAGATTTTGGCCTTGCTAAGCTTATCAGCGGATCCAAGGAGACACAATCTGTGTCAGCTATTGCTGGAACCTATGGTTACATTGCTCCTGGTAATGCTTAATTTTTTTTTATTTAAAATTAGGGTTGGATGCAAGGGTTAAAATCACATGCTAAACATTGTAAGCCTGTTTTGATGCAGAATACACATATACAATGAGAGTGACAACAAAAGGAGATGTCTATAGTTTTGGGGTTCTTCTTTTTGAAATTGTGACAGGCAAGCTTCCACTTATTGATGACATGGATCTTGTTACATGGGTAAGGAATTCGGTAATAAAAAACAATGGACCTCAAGAACTTTTTGATCCTAGCTTGTCTCAAGAAGGTAATATCTCAATGGAGGAAATGACTGCAGTTCTCAAGATAGCCAATTTATGCACTCATAATTCTCCTCAAGCTAGACCAACAATGAGAGAGGTTGTGGAAATGATAATCCAAGTCAAAGGAGCTGTTGCTCAAAATGGTGTACAGGAAAAATAATGATCATTGTCCATATCTTTATGGTCCTGAATTCAGATACTCGACATCTGCGCATCATGGAATCTTCCTTAGAACAAACTCTCAATTGGCTGATTAGAAGATGAGGAGTTGAATTGCGCACCTGGGCCTTTTCATCATGGTCCTTGATTGCTGATGTAGTCAAGTTGAGATACCAATCTTGGTTGAAACATGCATTTAGATGTCATCAAATCCGCACTGAAACAAATAGCAATGGCTGGCTAAATATGAATTCATACATGGAACTCTTTCTGGGAATTGCCTGGTTAATGCCCCAGGCAAAACTAAATTTAAGTTTTGGGATTTGTCGAAGGTTTTGTATAAGCTGTAAACTAGCGGATGTTACTGTTTTTAGCGAGGAACGAGAACACATATATGAGTCTTAACATGCTTGTAATGGTTTCTACCTGGTAATTTGTGTATCAAAATTGAAGAGAAAATGATTATCGTGGTAAACATAAAAGGGCTTGGGGTTTCTACATTAAGAATGATGTGTTTTTGGAGCCTCAGAGATTCGGCCGTTAGCAAAACAGAAATTTCTTAACCTAGGCGCTCTCTTATCAGATTCCATAATTTTGATTCCATAATTTTGAATTGGAAAATCTTGCTACTTCCAAATGGCTATGCTTGTTTATTTGGTTGTTATTCATGTTGGTTAATATTTGTTGTGTTGTATTGTGTCAATGCTGGATCTTTTTTTTGCTACGGTTGACAAATATACAATATAGGATTATGTATTATAATTTTTATGAGGAGGGCCATCGCAGGGGATAATGATGAGGCGGTGCAGCTGAGGAAGTGCCGCTTGGCCTCTGTTGAAGCTGATAGCACCGCCGAAGCATTTCGCCATGCAATGGCCCGAGGCATATAAATTATGGGATGTAAATGTCATTTTGCCTAAATTACGATACTAGGTGGAGCAAATTACACCTCATAACATGTGCTGTAATTAGCAGTAAGGCAAATGATATTTACTACATTGTAAGTTCTCATTTGTTTTTTACATATTTGTAAGCATATGTTGCTTGACCTTGTCCAAAACCTTATTAGTTTGACAAAGCTCAAAGAGGCATATATTTGCACTTTATATGTTAAAATGCGTTACCAGTGTTTCCTCATATCTAAGCAAGAGTGTTGACCTCCTCAGCAAGAAATGTCTTGAAATTGTCAAGCTTACCAATGTTTCCTCGTATCTAAGCAAGAGTGTTGACCTCCTCAGCAAGAAGTGTCTTGAAATTGTCAAGCTTTCCTGCTTCATGCACTTACTTTACGCAACAATGTTGGGAATTCCATCCACATTTTCTTGCGTTCCTTTTCCCCTTTTTGTGCCACGTATTCCATCAGTTCCTTTTACGCCCATTCTATTTTATTTTGTATTATCAACCTCTAGAGTCTCCTTATTTCTTTTTGTATACCTTTTCCCTTGTTCATTTTGGTCCCTGTAATCTGTTTTCACTGGTATGCTTACTAGGTCTTTTGGTATCTGGCCATCCATGATTTTGTTTATCTCTCGGTTTTTAGTTTTTCATTTGTGTCACGTGTTTTATTCTTTCTGTCCGCATTTCAATTGTTTCTTTCATTCTATTGACTCTATTGCTATATTATGCATCTTTAATGTTATGGTGCAATTTATCCATTTGGCGTATTTTTGTTCTTTTAGTGTCTTGACTGATTGTTGTCCCATCTTACTTTGGAGTTATTTCTTTCATTGAATTCATTTGCCATGTTTGTCCCCTTTGTTGTCCTCTGCTTTCATTATTGCAATTCCCATAGTGCCATTAGTACTATTAAGTTCAATGTTCCTTTTTGTTATAGTTAATTGCGCCTCCAGATTTGCCATCTATTCCTTTCTACTCATATATGTGTCGTTGGTCCTTTTTTGCCCTATTTCCTCTAGTCATCCTAGGTTGCTTTATTCCTATAACCCAGTTCATCTACCTTGTCCATGTTGATCTATTTACGTCATTGATAAAGAGTGCTCCTCATGGGTGATACTTTGGAATTGATAGTAGGTGTGAGTAGGCTCCTCATAGGTGATGCTTTGGAAGTAGTAGTGATAGGTGTGAGTAAGCTCCTCAAGGGTAGGTCCCGTAAACATATAGGTGTTGAGTAACATGAGTAAACCCCTCAAAATCATCAAAAATAGATAAAAAGGAAAAAGAGAGAGGATAGAGAAGGGAGGTAGACAGAAAGAGGAAAGATTAGATAGATAAGATAGATACGATTTTTTACTTCCACAAAGTCCCCTACAGGGCCCTGAGAAAGAAGGGATAATTAGTGTGCATGTCTGGTAGTAGGTATGAGTAGGCTCTTCATGGGTGCTACTTTGGAATTACTAGTAGCTGTGAAGAAGCTCCACATAGATGATGCTTTAGAATTGGTAGCAGATGGCAGTAAGCTGATTATTGATTGACCAATAGATGTTGAGTAACATGGGTATGGACAATGGGTATTGATTGACATAGGTAAAGCCCAAAACTCTGCCAAGAATAATGGATGTGTGCCTCGGCCTCGACCATGCCAGATAAAATACATTTGAATTCAGTATGCATTTTCTGGACGATGGTTTCAATATACACATGGAGCTACATATAATCTACTCAATTTTGCCATCCAACATATAATGAACTCAGGTTGGGACAATTTTTCCTCTGCTTGCTTCTCTAATGGCATGTATTTCGACTAAAGCCTATGAATGGCTCTTGTGGCTACTGCAGTTGTGAAGCATATTTTTGGAGCAGCTGGTGAATTTGTGAAAGCATTCTCTATATGTTCAAATTTTATTGCCAAAGAAGCCTCCATCTACAATACAATCGCACATGCAACCCAGAATGTGTTAGCATTATTTTTTTTTTTCCAGATTTGATCCCTTCTTTGAGCCTGTGGGATGGAATCTACAATATTACGGACATGCAGATAACGAGTTATCTATGTTGGAGTGCCAAATAACAGGTTCTTGGCAAATGAATGTTTTTTATTGGTAGGTGTATCTTTTTATTACTCGTTCTTTGGCACTGGTACCTGTTGTCTCTCATGTGCCTCCAGTTGAAGCTCTTGTTCCTTCTAATGTTCATTCTTCTGCTGTCACCTCTCTTGCCAGCCATATGCCTGAGAGTGGTATGTCTGATAGTGTTGTAGTCCATTATGATACAGAGCCATGGCAGAAGGTAAACATGAAGAAGGTTTTCATGAAAAACGCTGCAAGAAAAAAATCCGTTACTTTTCACAGGGATCTTTCTTCTAATCTTGCAGAACTCATTTCTGCGGATCTTATTTCCTCCCCACATAGTATCACATGGCATGATAATACTCTTGTAGATGATGTTCATTCTGATGAGGTGCCCTATCGCCTCAAAGTGGTACCAAAAACGACAGGTTGTTTTAATGGTAATTGGTATTGGCTTCACACTTGTACATGGAAGTTGATCTAGTACTTGTATATGGGTGGTCTTGCTTAGGGGGGTCATTTCCTCCTCTAGGTTTCTAGTCCCACAGTACAATACGTGCTTGATGTATTCTGATTTTATTCTTGAATATATAAACATTCGTTCTCTGCCTGTTCTTCGGTTGGCAGCCTGTGTGTTTTGGTCCCTCTTTTACCCGATCACTACGTTCTGCCTCATCCTTGATTTGGTTGGGTGATCTTCAGACGAGCGCTTCCCTCTTTCCCATTTTTTCAATTGTACTCTAGTTTCCTATGTTCTTGAGGTTTCGGTATGTTTTCCAGTTTCTCAGACAACCCCCTGTTCAACTTTGCCTTCTGCGAATTGGTTGACAGTAAGGCTCAGCGACACCTTCGTTGTTTTTATTAGGCAGGGATACCAGATCTCGCTTTCCCTTGCAGCCATTCTGCTTAGGGTTACAGGGTCCTCCTTTTTTTCCATTTGTTAACCTATTGAGGTTGCCCAAAAGGTACTCTGTGCAAATTACTCAGAAAGAAATTAAGGGCATTAAAATATTGGAGATCCGATTCTGAAAAACTGCAGCAGAATTTAATCAAGCACATAAAAAACCACGCAAGTTTTCTATTCAACTATATAAGTATGTGCACCGTCTTGATGTTGTAGCTACTGATCATGGTGAAATTTCTGCACTTGTTGTTCTATCAAACTAGTTTGCATCAAATATAAGAAACTAGTTTGATGTTTTGAGCAAAGTAGAAACCAAGCAGTTTGCATCATAAAATGTGAAAGTTAGCAGAGCAGTCAGTCACAACATGGATATAAACAAGTTTTGAGATAAGTAAAAGCTTGAACCTAGTAGTAACATGCCTTAAGTTCGATAAGTAAAAGTTTTGTGTAACAACATAAAATCTGCATACTTAAATCAAAACATTTGAACATATTAGCTTGAATAGCTGCATAACATAGCGACTGCATTAACCATGAAATCAAGCAAAGATTGAACTGAAGAGGCTAGCAACCAGGGGGATCCACGCACAGATTAGAATGAAGAGCGTAAGACAAAATGATTCAGAGTTCTGCTGAGAAGGAGCAGGACCTGGAATTGCTGGTAAATCATTCTGAATTGTAATTACTTCGGATATGATGCAAACCAGATTGGGTCTCTGATGGCAACGAAACAGGCCTTGACACCCATTTGTTTAGCTATTGAGGTTGGTGAACGTTTTAGTGTGCTAGACTTATAGTCGGTTACTGAGTGTGGGCCGGGTATGGGTCTGACACCTCCTGGGTCAGGAACGGCATCCGAGGATGAGTTCTTGGGCTCGATAGGTGCGAGCGGACCTGAGGGTGGCTCGACCTATGGATTTTGGGGGGTTAAGTCGGGTAAGGGTGTGGTTCGCCTAAGGGGTGCCACATTCTCTAGCCACACATGGAATCATCATACACCTGAGAAGACTAGGCTCTCCCTGCCTCATCGGACCGGGGAGATGCAACCTGGAGTAGGTCTTATAGGGTGACTCCATGAGGCTTACGTATTCGGCAGGCTACAACCACATTATAGCATGATCAGCCTATCTGCAGAGTATGCACAGGAGGGCAGATGGTGTAGACTACCCTAGCCAATGTTCTTATGCCAGCCAAAGCCATTGTCATAATTCCGTCTGCTGTATTCTAAGCCACTGGTTGTCAATCAACCCCATGGAGTCTGAACCTAGAGTAGAACCTTCATTTTTGTATCTTTGTTGTTTTCATAGTTATGTTGAGTATCTTGGATGATGGTGGGGCCACCCCTTGAGGTGGCATATTGATATTTGTGCTTGTGCTAACATGTATGTACGCTTCCGCCATCTAGGATATCCCAGTGGAGGAATGGGAGGCCAATGACACCTCCGTGTCCTTCACCCGAACACTTGGGCCATCACAAGTGGTTCGGGTTAGACGGAGGGCCCGACCCAGTAGTCGTGTGCTGGGAAGGGGGATTTCCCGTATCTATACGATGGGAGCATCGTACTGAGTCGGGCCCTCTGTATATCCCGGGCTACTCTGGAGGAGTAATCACCCGCAGGAAGGACATAGAGGTGTCATTGGCCTCCCATTCCTTCAGTGGAAAATCCTAGATAGCATAAGCGTACATACATGTTAGCACAAGCACAAATATCAATATGCCACCTCAAGGGGTGGCCCCTCCATCCAAGATACTCAATATAACTATGAAAACAACAAAGATACGAAAATGAAGGCCCTACTCTGGTTTCAGACTCCGTGGGGTTGACTGACAGCCACTGGCTCAGAATACAACAGACAGAGTTATAACAATGGCTTTGGCTGGCATAGGAACATTGGCTAGGGTAGTTCACACCATCCGCCCCTCCTGTGCATACTTTGCAGATAGGCTG
>JAANSK020278002.1:0-11176 GCA_011763485.2 Isoetes engelmannii
AAGGGTTATACATATTTAAATTTTTAAACCATGTACCTTATTATCCATATCTTCCCTAGTAGTATCCATAACTTAGGGATTTTTTTTTGAAAAAAACCCTTTCATGTTTCCTCTCGACTTACTCATAAATTTTTTTTGAGTAGTTCCCTAGCTTAAATAACCCTTTTACCTTAATGGAATTATTATCTTATGGTACCATGTTTCCCAATGTTCCAATATTTACTTTTATGCACACCAACAATGTTCTTGTAAATACTTCACTATGTGACCTTTTTTTTCTTTATACGACATCTTAGTGTTTGTTTTCCATCATCATTTCTTAGTATATAATTTAAAAAAAAAAAAAATTGTTGTAGTAAGAGGACAACAATCTATTAGAGAGTAAAATGAATAAAGTTCCGAGTACCCAGTGCTAGGGTACTTTTCTAGGTAGTTTTGCACTACCTAAAAAGTAATTTAGATGGTACACCATAGCATGCTTTCACCCTATAGCTGATAAGCACATGACAACAAGAGAGTTCCAAACAGGGGGCATGGTTTGTCAAAAGATTAATGTCAAACAAGCGAAGCTCCTCATTGGCACCTGTAAGAAGCTTGCTCCACGATGGGCTGGACCATTTAAAATAACCAAAAGAGTAGGAGACCAAGCCTATAAATTGAAAATACCAGCTCGTTTGAAAATCCATAACGTTTTCCACGTAAGTCTCCTGAAGAAGCGCACACCAAATCCAGAGGAGATATTGGATACCCCAACCTTGTTGGAGTTACTTGATGAACAACTTGAGATTGTTCCGGAAGTCCTTCTTGATAGAGCATTTAAGAAGACAAGAAGATCTCAATTTCTCCAATATTTGGTCAAATAGACGCACTTACAGTGAAAGAGGCTATGTGGTTACTACAATCAGATCTCGAGCAGGAGGGCATATGACTAGATGGAGTGACCTTCTTGGGTCTGTTAAAGGCACGTACAGATAGGTTGGTCGAAATGAACTCCACCTTGTGTAAGTCCTTGCATTACCCACCTATATGCTTGTTTTTGTCTGATCCTCTCAAAGTATAAGCATCCAAATAGATGTTTGACATAAGGATATATCTGGCAGCTTAGGAGGAAATCAACAAAACAATCTCGTCAAAGCAGTGTTGTCCTAGTTTGTGTTAGCATGGTTTCTAGAAGCACTAAGCAGAGCCACCCATCCTAAAATATTAGTGGAGAAAGCGGTTCCAAGTAATCTTTCTGCTTCTTCTACGCATCTTTCTCTCATGTATCAGCAACGACCTTCATCCACTAACCCCACACGACTGCACACCACAAGGACACTTGTAAAAGATGCATCATCTTGGCTTATTCCACTCTCTTGCATCCCCCCAAAACAATTGAGAGCAAGCACAACCATCCCATGTAGGGTAAATCCTGTAAGCATTGCATTCCATGACATGACATTATAAGTTTACATATTGCTGAAAAGCTCCCACATTTAGTATACATGTCCATTAGGGCAGTGTTTGAATATGTGATTTCCTCTGGTCTAAAACACTCTTTTATGATTTGAAATTGGATGAGCCTTTTCTCCTCTATAGCACACATGATTGTGCATGCCTTTGTGACAGATAAAATGTGATCTCATCTGGTGCTACACCATCTTGTTGCACTCTCTTAAAGCAATTGAGAGCAAGAAGGCCTTCTGCATGATGCATAAATATTGCAATTGTTGCGCTCTATGAAGTTAAGTTTTTAACCTGAAGGTTCTCAAAGATTCATTGTGCCTCCTCTAAACTGTCACATTTGGCATGCATTTCAGCCAGGCCATTGCCGATGATGGCATCAGATTCCAATCGGTCTTCCATAATCGGATCGTGCACAACCCTGCCTTGTTGTAAAGCTCCGGTATTGGGGACGGTTGCGTTCCTCTGGTAAGCCATTCTGCAAGATTATCTTTTTATGTTGGAATTATTGATCTGAAGCCAGAAACTTATTATGTTATCAACATCATTGATGGATATAAATTGCCTACATCAATCTTATCTTTAAACCGTGGCTGATCAAATGCATCATATAATTCATCTGGCAGCTTTAAGGTGCAAATGCTATCCCATAAATGTTCCCAAAATGGCAGTTTCGAGTTTTGGCCACTGTTCAACTATCAGAGATCACTTTTGTGAGGCTAGACATTGATGGGAGAATAAGAATATACGGTGTGGACGCCAATCATCTGCAAGTGCATAATGCAAGAATTGCACGGACAAGTCTGAGGTGTTTTTCCTTACCATGTGGAGGTTGCAATTTGATTGTAACCTGTGGTTTGAACTCTATCTATAGTGATAGAGGAACTCTGAGTTCTACATGCCCAGCACGAGAGCCATATGCCCTGGAAAAGCTCCAATACTTGATTGCTCATTAAGATTACATGGGGCGGTAAACAGGAAGATGCATCTATTTAGGGCAACAATACCACTAATCTATCAAAAGATTTAAGTATGATAGTTACCATAATTGAATGAATTATCAAAAGGTGAATGAACATCCACAACAGACTTCATTTTATTATAAAGGTAATAAATTAAGCGAAGCAAGAGAAAAGCCTTAATCAGTTAAAAACATCATGCAATGGCTCTAAGCCGCATTTGATTAAAGTGGGTCAGTTCCATGAATTTAGAAATTTGGTGCCTTTTGGGACTGCTCATAAAAAACTGATGTAGTATTGTTGAATATTTGTATTTTTGAAGAGCATAGAAGATTTGTTGAGTTTTGATACTTTATTTCAATTTTCAACAAAAAACATATCAAGTTTCCATTTAAAAAGCTTCAAAACTTTGCAAATCTAAGTAGAAACAACCAATTTTATTTATTCACATACATTGAAATAACATGGAGGTTGCTCATGGCTTTGTCCATTTCTATTTTTGGGATCTTGTGTGACTTGTCTTTTGCAATAGCACAGCTAGGATATGACCACACTATTTCTCTCCTCACCGTATCTCCTGGATTTTTCCTCCACCTCTTTTACCAGCAGTTGGTGTATTGTTCTTTCAAGTTGCCCTTCTTTTGCCTCCCAACAGGCTCCCAATATTGCACATGAAACCCAGGATGCAACTCCTCTCCATTGGGACATACTACCTTGGAGCTACTTGCGCCTTGGGAACCATCTCACCTAGTCGCTGGCAAGAAGCCATCTCTCAACTTAGCACACACATGGCTGCCCTGTCTCTAAACATTCCACCACCTTTTCTTAGTAAGAGATTAGGGATTCCAGTTGTGCCTCCTTAAGTGAGGATGTATGCTTCTCTTCTCGCACCTCCTCCCAATGCTTTATGTAGTCTTGGAAGCCCTTCACAAGTTGGCTCGAATCCTTTACATGTTTTGAGGAGGAACTGGTTTTGGCGCATCAAAGGATTTTTCAAAAAATTACCCTTTAAAAAAAAAAACGCGTTCCCGAAAAACGTGGGACTTTCATGTGACTCATTTTAATCAAATGGGGCTTCACTTCTTTCTGCAAAACTCATATGATAAGATTATGATGCAAAATAAAAGATGAAAAACTCTTCTGGCATCTGAGTTTGCTTATTGCAAAAAGAGCATCATAAATACACCTTTCCATTGGCACACATGGGCAGTTCCAAAACCCTTGCTGAACCTCTGCTACTTTATCTTCATAATACCTGCATGATGTGTGCCAATACTTCTAGCCCAAGTATGACCTAGACTGAAGAATCCAAATTTACCTAAAAAATACACTATTACATGTTATCTTACAGGATAATCCCATTCTCTTACTTCTTTGTTCTTTAGGTATCCTTTCTCCGAATAGTGACAAATAGCAATAATTGTATCTTAGTCCCAAATATCACATAATTATTAGCTAATGAATCACCTAAGTACACGAATCTGCTTTCTACCAGACCCATTCCACCATAGGTAAATTGTTGTTGTAAAAGCTCTCCTTGTCATCTTTCTTTGCACCCAACAATTCTACATCTTTAACAATTCTGGATCAAAATCTGCAGATAAGTTATATATCAGACACGTTCATTGCTCTTTCCTGTAAAATGAAGTACTATACCACAACCCCAATCTATTGCCAAGTATAAAGCATGTAGTAGACCATCATGTGCATCTCTCATGAGTCTCCCCTCAAGTAAGACAACCTTGGATCCCATCCCACCCCAGGTCTTGTTGCAGAAATACTGGAATCTAGATATTGTTCTAAGCTCAGCCTATTTTGTCACTTCTAAACAAAAACGTCTGTTCTAAAAACAGACATTTTGTCTAAATATGAAAATTAATTGTCTAGCAAAAGAGATTAAAATTGGGGCAAAAAGAGTTTTCCATCGCCACCAAAAAAAAAAAAAAAAAAAAGGAAAAGAAAAAACTAGTAGTAACGCAGGCTTGGGAAAAGCATTTGGATGGAAGTAGAGGATGGGGTGGTTGAGTGGGTGATTGTGTTCCACGTAAGTTCATTACAGCCTGCTCATTTGCATCACTTACTACTGTTGTTTGTCATAGTGCCACCTGTTTATCCTAGCAACATAAGTCGAGTCTTAATCAAGCCTCTTTGTACTAGAAAACTCTTGTAGAATACGATCAATTACATAAACTTCCAAATGGCCACATATACAACAATTAAGACTAGTAATATTTAAAATTTGAAGTTTTCACGCCTCATACAAAAAGGCTCTCTACAACTTGCGCATTTGCAGCACTCTCATTTACGCTTGCTATAACATGCTCATTTGCAACACTCTCATTTGTCATAGTGCCATCTGTTTATCCCAACAGCATAGGACAAGTCTTTTGAAGGATACTTGAGCATGCCTCGTTTAAATGTTATAGATTCCATCCTGTGCTACTTACTAGAAAACTTAACTTTAATATGATTAGTCTTACGTAAACTTCTAAATGGCAACATGTGTATCAATTAAGATTAGTAAAATATCTAGGATTTGAAGTTCCCAAGATTCATGCAGAATTTTGTCTAGTGCCACATTGCAAAATTGCAAAAGTAACAATTCGTACATTAAACATTTGTGTGCACATTGTTTGTTGTGAGGGGCAAACAAATGTAACAATTTGTAACTTGAACATTTGTGTTCACATTGGGGTAAATAAAACATGTGTGTGCAAATTATTTGCTTTGGGTAATCGGCACATTCATCCATCTAAGCTTTTGTATAAGTCTATAGTCAAATAAGAACTTTATTTATGCATAAGGCTAGCAATTAATAAATGACATAACAAATATGACCTTAGTAACTGCTCACTAACTCTACAATTGGATTCTTAATACCAATCAAGTTCTTAACAGGTAATTTTAAACCAACTAGATGAGCAAAATGATGCACAAATTTGGAAGATAACTGGGATATAACCAATAAATTCTATTGGCGTAAAAATAATATCATGCACAAGATTGACTGCCTACTAATATTTCAACCACTCAAGTTCCTACCATAGCATCTTGATTCTTCATCTTGATTTTTTTTCTGTCAGGTACGTGTGTTTGCTATGTCTTTTGATCAATGTGTTTTTTACAGGAAGTGGCCTAAGCAAGAGGCCGATTCGGAATTGAGCTTGATGATTTACGTCTCTCTCACTTCATTGCAGTTTTTTAATCCTAAGTTGTGTGGGGTGTGCACATTTTTTGCTATGTTGACGAAATGAATAGTTTGTCCTCTGTATTCTTCATAATCTTAATCTTATTTGAATGAGTGATTTTCTTTGCTGATAACAAGATCCTTGCCGTTTCTCCCCCCAACTCATAAAGCACTACGAATCTTGCATGTTAGTAAAACGAGCAAGAAATTAGTACATCTTATCAAATTTAAGCTGGAATACAGGTGTTGTATGCTAGACATTGATTAGAACACAAAGGGTATATCCTAGAATCTCCCTAAGTAGTACTATAAGGATGTAATTACAAAGACCTACCTTAAAAGAAATGTATGTGCCTAAAGGATGGAGTTACCTCCATGTGTCCAAACTGAAGAATCCACTTTCCAGAGAAAGAAGGTAGATCATTGGTTGTTGAACATTAGAAGAAAGTAGATCATTGGTTGTTGAACATTAGGCTGGTTAAAGTGTTCATAACTGTTTGCCTTGAATGAAACGAAATAAAGTCATCAAATCTCTTGAAGGTTATACCGGATACCTACTATATTCACATAGAGTGACAACAACGCAATGCAAATCCGCTCAACCTAAAGGCCAAGAAACAGGGACAAAGTAACAGTGCTTCTAGAAATACACTCTTCAATACTAGGTTTTGCAGTGGATTCAAGCTTGTGACAGCAGGCTGCATGATTGTAAAGGAACTTTGCATTTGAGGATCATCCAAGTGAAGAAGCAATTCTAGCACAATGATGTGCACTGTTGAACATCAACCTAATTAACTCTGGGATGAGAAATTGCGCCCTGACAATTATGATAGCTAAATTGGGAACTCAATTTTCTCACTATCTGCTTTTCCATCTTAACATTGTCTGCTTCTCTTAAAACCATATCCAATGGTCAAATTTGAATCGTCCTTTTGAAAATAATGCATAGAAGTCAATTAAGTACCAATAAGTAAGGAGAAAAGTAGTACCTGCCACGAAGTTGCATAAAGGCCCATTTTTGTCTTACTAGTTGTAAACTTCAGCAATGGTATAAGACTGAAAAGCAATTCAAATGCAAGTATCATCTGCAAAATATTAATAGAAAACCAAAGTTATAATTTTACACGTTTCATAAATACATTCAACGACAAAGAATATACTGGAGGATGTAATGATCAGCTTCCATGCACCAGGAGAACCTTGAATAATAGGCACAATTAGACCTGGTGTAATGGCTTAAACCTTAAATTTGAGAAGCCCTGTGTAGACATCACTGATGAGATGTTCAATCAAGATCATTTTTGAACATGTGTTTCCCTTGAACGCATTACCTGCATCATGTACTGCCCAGCATATGTACCTATTATCAGTGGCTATTAGGTGGTAGAATATACAGAAACGAAGATATTGCTTACAGTTCTCCACAAATCCAATTAAGATGTTTATTTGCTTACTTATACCAAATGAATATGCATACATAACAAGTTGGGAGATGTGTTAGGTGCGGGACATATGACTTTATCGTTTAAGTCATGCTGAAAATGTCTGCTTCCTCAAAAAAATATGCATCACAAAAAGTAAGATGAGAATAGTCAATAATTTTATATGGAATAATAACAAAGGCAGATCACTCTCTTTCTCATTGGAAGTGATAATGATAATAAACGTAAGACAGGCCCCCTCCCTAGACCTTCTAATTTGATCCCAAGAGGGGTATCCATGAAAGTGTCAAGAAGAAGAAAGCGGCAGTAAAAGACAAACATAAGCAGTCCTTTCAAAGTGGGAACAAGTCTGACATTACTTCATACTTTGCGCCAGTGGCCAAGAAGAAAAGAATCTCATGATCTCGTCAGTTTAGTCTTCCATTTCTTCATTTTTATGTAACATCTCTAGAAGGCTGCAAATGCGCCCCTAGCTGCACATAATTGCTGTATAAATGGTCTCATAGACCCAACTGGTTTTTCGTAGACATTAAAATAATCTTCCTTTCAAATAAGATGAACTCATGTATTTCTGATGCACTTATGTATCTCACATATGTTATTCTTGTTAAAACTCACACATGTACTTGTCTTTGCTTATTATAGTTGTATGGATGTTTAAATTTCTGCAAAAACATAGCTGATGCTCAGTTCTTTCTAATCTTCCATAGTTCGCTTGTAATTTCTGCCTTGGACAAGTATATACCATGAGAAAATAGACTTAAACTTAGGAGTCTATACTGTTATTCTAATTCTGAAATTAAAGCATAACTGCATCTCTATGTATCACAGTCTGTTCAAGCTATGGATATGCAATATCCCACTTCATCTCCCTCTTGTAATTTTGGTCTTAGGTCCCGAATTCTTCATGATTATGAACCTAAAACATATGTACAAGCAGTTTCTCATCCTCAGTAGATGAAGGCAATGGAAGATGAGCTTTAAATGTTGACCAAACAGGGTATCTGGACTTCCGTTTCAAAACCAGCAAACAGTAACATCATTGATGCTAAATGAGTGTTTTGCACAAAGTATCATGCAGATGCTTCAATAGGCTAAGGTTGGCTACACTCAGCAACAAGGTTTTGATTATCAAGAAGTTTGGCCCAGTTGTTCGATTAGACACTCTCAAGGGAGTGATTGCTTTAGCAGCATATAGAAGATGGAAAATCTATTACCTCGACTTCAAATCAACTTTTCTCAATGAGGATATCAACACCACCATCTAGGGTTTCTTTGAAATTGCTGATTTAGGATTAACGCATTATTTTCTGGGCCTCGAAGTATGGCAGCAGGATCATGGAAATCATATTACTCAACATAAATATATCCAGAACTTACTTCAGCAGTTTCATATGGCTGATTGTAATGCAGTAGTACTCCTTCAGATCCAGGAACTAAGCCTACATCAGATAATCAAACAGTCCTGCCTGCGTCTCATAGCTTTTCAAAGATGTTAAGCGCTCACCACATGGTCACCTAATCCAACCAGACATGATCAGCAAAATAAATGCCTAGATACGAATATAGAATGGAGTGAGCAAAAAATGCAAAGTTTAATTCCAACTGATAGCCAAAAGGGATCAAGGCAGAGTTAGAAGCTTTCATTCTCCGTAATGCAACAACAAATATTGAATACCACATTTAATCCTTCGAGCAGGAAGAGCTGCATACACACCAACAAAATTGTTATTATCATAAAGAATGCAGAGTACAAACCAGAAACCTAGAATAAAGCATCATAGAGATGAGCTCGCAGACTGCAGCAAGTTCGGGGTTTGCAGAGCAAGAGACGAGAGAAAGAGCTACGGAATTGGGGGATTTTCAGGAGTTTTTCAAATTTTCATAGCCGTCAATTGGAAAATAAGTATATCTAACGGACTGCGTTGAGTTTTGCTGAGGTGATAGGACACGTGGACACCTTAGAATTGCACGAAATGAGGCGATTAACTACCTGCCACTGATAGGATTTTGTAGGTATTTTTGGCACCTATAGCTATGAAATGGAGTGACTAGTTCGGATTATTCTGGCATCTGAGTGACCAATTTACATATGCAAGATAATATTGTCAAGTACATGTAACGGTGAAAGTGCTACAGCCAGCTGCATATGCACTTTTACAACATTGCTTGGAATGGTTACAGCAGCCCAGACATATTACTGGTAGTATCGGCAAGAGCAAGCATTATTGCAGCATGTTGGGACCATGCTAGCTGACAAGCTCACACTCCAAATGAGTTGACATTCAATGGCAAAAGCAACATGATTAATGTACCTGCGATAGAGACTACACATAGGATGCACATGATTTTGGCATTTTGAAGGCTTCTAGTTTTGATGGCTGTACAAAAGGCATCCCGCATTCCCATCAGCACCATATGCAAACGTAGAAAAGCTCCTTAAGTTAAACCCTTATTTAAGATATGCAGGGGCCATAAGCTACTTGATAGAATCTAAAATTAAAAACGAGCAAGACAATGAGCAATGAAGGATGGGGACCTTCAGAGCAGATTGGATGGGCGCAAAAAGAGCCCCTAAATGGGATTATAAAGCAGAAGGAATGGGAACCTCCAGCGCATGGATATGGCATTCTAAACAAGGCCGGAGGGATTTCGTAGAGCCTGAGAAGATCAATCAAACTGGCTGGAATCAACAGATATAACAAAACATGAAAATGCAAATTCTATATAAACCTCTTTACCATGCCATCTAAATGTCTGTAGCCGGAGAGATAATAGAGCTCCCATGCATGACTATTGCTTTAACAATCCTTCTTTATTTCTATTGTTCCGGCGATTTGAGGTGATCGAGGAAATCAAAATTGAGTTGCCAAATAGTGTATCTTGTGCCGACATTCTTGCCTTGGCATCCATCTAACAGGTCCCAACAAAAGAAACAAAATTTCCTATAGTCAACAGATTCCAACCAACCTGTAGCCTGTAAACCTGCATGCAAGAACCACGAATTCAAAGTGGAAATAAGGAAGAAGCACTTACATTCTAATTGCGCAAAAACTCTGAGGGTTTTAAATGCACATTCCGCGAAGAGAGCTCCATATGCAAAGCAATGCCTTAAAGCATATCAAACCTCTAGAGAACAAGAAGGACAGAAGGGTGAATTTATAAAAGAAGAGAGAAAGAGTAGAGATTGTTCTGAGATCAACCGGTCAGGCATGAAAGACGGGAAGACGTCTCGCTGTTCACGCGGGAGGAATTTTCCAGGGGTTTTTTTATTTTTCTCAGCCGTTAAATGCATAAATAAGAAATCCAATGGATAGAATTAAGCTCAGCTGACGTGTAAGGCCATGTGGATAGCCTCGAATTGCAGCAAAAAGCAAAAGAGGAACCTTGGTTCTCAGCCGTTAGATGCATAAATAAGAAATCCAATGGATAGAATTAAGCTCAAGTGACGTGTAAGGCCACGTGGATAGCCTAGAATTGAAGCAAAAAGGGAACCTCCGGTTAGGCAAGCCTGCTAAAAAGAATTTGGCGTCGGAAAGCCGAAAACCTTAGGCCATATTCATATGGGAAAATACTTTCATTGCCGGAAAAACAATCAATAATAATGGCGGTTAGATTATGAGATATGCCTACACCATGCCATTAAGATACCCAAACCCACCCACCCCCTAATGTATTGCCTCTTAGCGGGGAGCAATCCAAAAATGTGTTCTTATGTTGAGATTTAATTACATGTACATTTGGTTAAGGCATTCGAAGTTTAAATGCTACACTGAATTAATATAAGTACATTTATTTTAGTAATATTAAGCACATATTGTTGGCAATTGGAGTTTATAAAATGTTCTGCAAACACAAATTTGTATTTGCTAGCACAAATATCCACAGTATAAACTTTAATTAAATATCACAGATATATGGAGTTCTTGTATTGAAGATACCCTTTTGGCCTCAACGACGACATACCATACCAGAACCTTCAGAACCACACTCAATTGCAGGGAAGTTGTTCTGATTTCTCTGGTAAGAATCTGTGAAAGAAAGCCCAAATTGAGAGACTTGGCAACCTGTAGCAAAGAGAGAGGAAGTGGCATACAAATCATTACCACCCATTATGGGCATGGGGGTATCACGTTTAACAGTGC
>JAANSK020278013.1:0-11175 GCA_011763485.2 Isoetes engelmannii
TGTTCTACAAAGCATCATAACAATCTCTTTGTTTTCTAGTATAGTTGCCCAGTGCAATGCTGTCCTTCCAGTTATACTTCCCTTCCTGTTCACAACATCTTTTGCTCCATCTCCATTGCTGTATTTTACAGTGTAGCACTGGATCTGAGCATGGCTTTCATCGAGACTCCTCCTCAACCAAGCAAGTCGAGAATAATTTTTAAATGAGTCATTAAATAATTTAACTTATGCTTAATTAACTTAATTTACTTATGCGTAGTTAATTTAATTTATATTAATTTAATTTATACCTATTTATTGATTATTATTTGAGTTTTAGTATTGATATTAATGGTAGTTTTCAAAGGGGATCCATCCCCTTTTTTAACTCTTTTTAGCTTCCTCCCCCCTTCCCCCTCCCCGAACTTCTGCCGCCTCAACTCAACTTGAACTTATGCCCTCCTCAATCCCAACTTCCCCAAATTCTCCTCAACCTCTGCAGCCCTCCTCCCTTCCCTCCTCAACCCTCCCTTGCCCCTCTGCTCATAATATGCCTCCTTTAACTTGTGGCCCCATGCCCTTCTACCCTTCCCATCCTCAACGTGTGCCCCTCCCCGTTTCCCCTCCTCAACATCTATATATAACCATGTCTTTTGTAAATGTTGTGAACTTTCTCCACATGTTTTTTGTAAAAATGTTGTATGATGTAAAAACTAGCCTTGATTCAATGCAAAACTTTGTCTTTTTTGGAGGATTCCACTTTGCTGCATGAGTCCCAACCACTGGGATCTTACCCACTTTAATTAAATGTGTCTTAAAACGTTAATCCAAAATTTTAGTTATCAGATGAACCAAGTAATCTTAGGTCAATGCAATCTTATTTCAAATAGATCTAGGTAAACCATTAAAATACAATGGTCTCAACTGGTTTTATACCACTGCCATGCCTTATTCCTATTTCATAATCTGTATGATAAGATAAGTCTAAGAAATTTTTAATACTCCTCAGAAAAATACCATGATGTTTCCTTAATGCAAAGCATAGCACTAATACAAAGAAAGACTTGTACTGCCTATTTCAGAAGTTCATAATGTTTTGCAGCCATAATCTCTTTAAACATAACGTGTTCAGATATAGGACTTTCTCATTTCAACTTTAAACATCACTGTTCATTGCTTAAAAGATAGGAATAAAATGCGTAAGTGGAGAAACATTTGCTCAAATTGATAGTTTGACCATAATATCATCTCCATTTTTTTTTTTTTTTGCAAGAACGAAAAAACCCCAGGGGATTCAGTATTGTTTGCAGTACGGGACATCTACGTGCAGAAAGTAGGGTTTTTCTACCATCAAATATTTGTATACTAACCATTAGGGGAGGTTTTTTGACACTACTGGGGGTAAAATATATACTTTAGGGGTTAAATCAACTTCCAAATATCAGTATACTAGGGATACTTTTGGCCACCCTTCAACCGCAGACGTCCATATCCCCTTATTACTAAGTGCATCTCTCGGGAAAAAAACTTTATTGATAAAAAAAAGTAACATTACAAGATGGACATATCTCATCTAGCTGTGTAAGCACAAGAAAATGATACTTACAAGAAAATGCTACTGAAATACGAGTTTGAAGCATTATATAATTGCTCCACCATTTTCTTTTACAATTTCGTCACCAGCTCTTTCCCCACCACTAGCTTTTGCTTCTGTTCAGCAACATGTTGCTTCCCCTCAACCTGTTCTTTATGCCCAGTCCTCTTTCCCTGTGACCACAACACCTGCACCTACAAATTATATACCAGTCACTACATATACCCCAGCACCAAGTTATTTACCATCTTCTGATGCACCATCTTTCCCTACAAACCCATTTTCATAACCCACCACACAACCTGCATTGCCTCCCGTATATTATTCAGCACCTTCTACTCCACCACAACCTACTGTCCAATCTTTTCCTCAGATTTAGCAACCACTGCAGTCTTTTCCTCAGCCATCACCTCCACTACCTCCTTGTTGTGGCCACCGTAGTTGCCAAGGTAAAGATCAGCTACCCAATCTTTGGGACTCTCTATGGAAAACCCTCGACAGAACAAAGCACTACAGCACACCTCGAAGAGTTCGAATCCTTAGCTATTCTAAATGGCCATCAAGACCCCTTATTGAAATTCTACCTATTTAGCACCACACTACAAGGGAAACCTAAAGAGTGGTTACTGGCTAGGGACTGGAGTGAGGATTGTCCCTCATGCTACATGACTTCTTGACCCACTATAGTTGTGCTGAAGACAATTCGCAGTTGTTAATCCAATTGGCACGCCAGCAACAACAACCCACGGAATTGCCAAAGAATTTGCAGACAGGATCTTGCTGCTGGTGACAAAGTTAGTGGAAACACCCTCAAACAACCAACTACTTGCTTGGTTTTTGCAAAGTTTGAATCAGCAAATCCGCGTCTACACAGAGCTCCAAGGACGAAAAACACTGGAAGATGCCATCAAAGCAGCAAACCAATCAGTAACTATTGCCACGCTCACGCCTCTGGCCGATCGAAGATCCTGCAAGATCACTGCCCACGCATGCAGTTCCTCCACAACCTGCTCGACCAGTACAAAATCGCAACTACATTTGGTGCAATCACTGCTCAGCACCCGTGCACCATTCACTAAATGCCCTAATGGATCCCAGACATTGCAAGAGATGCAACATGAACAACCACATCATGGAGGAATGATGTTCCCCACAGCCCCGACACTTTGGCTCAACATTCCCCGTGTAGAATACAAATGCTGTTGCAGCACAACCCTCATCTTCCAGAGATAATAGCCGAATCACAGGCTTCCATTGTGATCAACGTGGGCATAATCTATACGATTGTCCTCAACTGCTAGTTGTCCAGGTCCAGATCCCGGGGACCAACCAAGTCACCAATGTACAAATATCCTCGGATCAGCTATGGAAGACCAAAGGCAACCCGGAACATGCACCACACCACCCCATGTCCATGAATCGAGGCCCTCCAGCTCCATGACCACAACAACCTTCTACAGTGGAGCAACAAGTTGTGCAACTGCTTGATCAGGTCACACCACACCATCCTTCAAACTGGATTACGGAGGTACTTGTTCGTGATATTCACCCAGTTAACATGATTGTGGTCAGATCACCAGTGCCTAAATTTCAAGATCTCGGCATGGAAACACAACAAAGGCTACGACAGTTAAAGCAACGGCTATCACAAAGTGGCATGGTTCTAGAAGCTGTCTTTGCAACCACCCGAGCCAGGAAAGGCAAAGCGTCTATTAACCTTCCCATTGCTGCACAAACTTTCCATGAGGTTGTCACTTAGCTATTCGCAATTCCAGAAGTATCCTTGTCCCACAAATCCTGATGTGCCTTTGGAAGTTCAAGAAGCTCTCACCAGTACAAACTCCATCTTCATTTTCCCGTCATTTTCCAGCTTCTCAAGATTCCACAACTGCATATCACTTCACTACCTGCAGAGCTTATTCATGCCTTTCAAAACATAAAATTTTCCATCGGTCTGTCCTATCTTTCCATCTTCCAGCCCTCCTCCCACTGTATTGGTGGGAGACGTGGGTACAACAACCCCTATAATGGATGCACATATCAGTCCATACAGGATTGCCCAAGTTCAAATAGATGGAGATAGCGATGTGAATCTCATCACTGATCAGTTGAAGCGACGCCTAGGATTACATTTCTTGCACCCGCCTGCATATGACATAAGGTTGGCTAATGGAGTGATCACCAGTCCACAGGGAATTGCCAAAAATGTAGAGCTGCACATCGGTAATCTCAAATCTACACTGGATGCGACAATCTGGCGAGTCTAAAATTTTCCTGGCGTCAAAGAAATCGAAAAACCTTTGGCCATATCATATTATAAAAATTCCAAAAACTTTTTCACCGCCAGCAAAACAACTAATAGTTCTAGCCGTTAGATCGTTAGATATACTAGAATATACCTCAAGATGCTCACAACCCACCCTCCCCCCTAATGAATTGCCCCAGGGGCAATCCAAAAAAGCAATTGTCTATAATGAGATCAGTGGGGGTGAGCAGGGATATGCGCGAGATTCTGGATCTAGGACTCCGAGTTGCTCGGACCGTTTGGATATGGTTCCTGTGAGAAGCATGAACGAATTTGCGTTGGGCGTTCCAAGGGGCCGCAAGGCCTGTAGACGCAGTTAGTTTAGAATCATCAGGAGGTAGTATGTTGTTCTTCTGCTGTGGGAGACTAGCAACTCCTCTTGGGGGTCGCTTCCAGTACTCGTGTAAGTTGCAGGGGCAGTCATACCCAGGGGGGAGGGATCACTTTAGGCCCTGATGTTCGAGTAGTGCATTTGTCCTCCCCCTATAATAGCAGGTTGCAAAAGGGGTGTAGGGGTCAGCTATGGACGGGTGGATATTGACATCCCTCCAACATTCGATTAAAAAAAAAGAAAAAAAAAAGCAATTGTCCAAGGGAAAAAAAAAGGGAAAATGAGTTTCCAATTGATCGCTGTAGAAACAAATTGGCGTCCAAAATACGAAAACCCTTATGCGAAAATACAAAAAATTGTTTTTCATCGCTGCAAAAACGATCATAATTATGGCAGTGAGATCATTAGATATGCCTATAATATGCCAAAAGATACCTAAACTCACCCTTCCCCTAACGAATTGCCCCTTAACTGGGTGCAATTTAAAAAGCACATAGCAAATACTTATCCCAACCATCAGGAGACCTAGCAAGAAACCTATACCACTACATCATCCGTGCTTGGCCTTTAGCCTTGCTAGCATCTTAATATCCAAAATGGTATCCTCTGTAAGCTTATTGTGTGCAATCGGTTTGCAGATGATACCTTTCTTCTCCTAGAGGCTTCCGACTAAACAGCTCCTGGATCTTTTTTCCCTGGCATCAGATCTTGTTGAACTGGCAAAAGTGCAACGTCATATAGGCATTGGATACTCCTCCCACGTGCATTCAGACTTATCCATGGTCACTTGTCTCATTCAGCACTGTCACTAGACTATACTGCACAAGCATGGTACCAAGTTATCTTAAGCCTTCAGAGGCACTTGCTTTAGTGGAGAGGGGCATCAGTGTCTATGGCTAGGCATATACAGGTGGCTAAGTCTATCCTAAATAACACTCATGTCTATATCACTTCTGCTTTATTAGCTCTAATCTCAAAGTTCAAAGAAATATAAGCTGTAATTTTGCTTTTTTTTTTTTTTTCCTTTTTTTTGGGGGGGGGGGGGGGGCAACGATCAAAGTGACATGGTAGAAGTGTGTGCATTTAAAGAAGGATGGTGGCCTTGGTATGATGAACTTATCGCTCCATAGTAAGGTATTAATCTCAAAGTTCATATAGAGAATTCTTTTTGATGAGGCGCAGCCTTCTGGCACACGTTTGCTTGTCCATGCTTTACAATGTTCATGTCCTTTTGGCAAGCCTTGGTCCCTTGTCTACCTTGGGCTCTATTTTATCCCTTGAAGCTAAATTCTCATGCTTCTCTTTTTCTTGGTAGATTCCTCAAAGCTTGGAAGGTCATCAGCCCCTTGCTTACTTTGCATCCTCCGAATTGGCCCCAAACCTCTTCTCCCTTTCTATGGATACCTTTGCCCCACCTCCCTGGCTCGCCTCCTTTAGTCTCTACGATGCATCCAAAGACTCAGCGCAAATGCGGGCATAGTTCATCTTCAGGCCTGGTACTCCAATGGGCGCCTTCGCTCATGGCAGGAATTTGGTGCACCTATAGATTCATATCCGTAGGGTTGTTGCATATTACTTCACTTGGGAAGATGTTGCAGCTAATATTTCGTTGCAGCCTAGCTTAGGGGATGAGCGTGTCTGGAAACTTGTGGCAGATATTTCTTGGGGCAAGCAATTCGTTCAGGCATGTCATAGGCGCCTCACAATGCAGCCCCCATTGAGTCAATGGCAACTAAGAGTCCCTGAGACGAAGCACACATTGGTTTGGTCTAGAGTATGAGACAAGAACGTGATACCAAAGCAGTCAGTTCTCTTGTGACAAGTGGTGCACAAAGCGTTGAGGACTAATGTTCTGGTTCACTCCTTCAAGCCATTTGTGTTCGATCTGCAAAGGTGAATCTGAATCAATTGAGCATTGTTTTGTACTTTGTAGTGATCTCTACCTCATCTAGCCAACTGTATGTTATTCTTTTCGTACTCGCTTTACAAGACAAATTCTCTCAGGCATTTTCCCTGATAAGTGGCCTCGCTTCAAGAAGTGGGCATTCAATATCTGCAGGGCTCTGGTTTGTTGGGTGATTTGGAAACACAGATGCAACCTGATCTTCAGAGGTTTGAATACCCCTGCTGCTGGTCTTTACGAAGAGGTCAAATCCCATCTGCATGACCAGTTTTTGGCTTCGGAACTACATTCAGATGTTAGGGATGAGATTTGGGGTTACCTCCACCTCCCTTGACTTCCCATTGTACTAGCGTGCTTTTAGTAATATAAAGTTTCTTTTGTCCTTTAAAAAAAAAAAAAAAAAAAAAAGAGAATGCTTTGGCAAGTCCTAACATTTTTCCAGCTTGAATTTAGTTTTGACGTTCTAGCTTAAAATTGTAACATATATTTCTACTTAAAGTAACGTCATTATCATCTTTTATCTTGGAGGTTAACAACAAGCGAGATGAAATAAGTCCTACATCATCACATTGATATGTACAAATAAACAGTCCTACATCATCATATCAAAGCTTTAAGGGTTGCTAATTCTGATGATAATCACATAGCACATAACTTGCAAGGGGAGATGAAGAACTTGACTGTGAGCTTCAAAAATATGGTCGTAAAATATATGGAAGTTGGTAGTAATATATGTTGTTTCATAAGAAAATGAAGTATTGGACCTCCCTTTCTTCAAAAAATAAAAATAAAACATCACTTAGCACCCCAACTATCAAGAGACTCAGTAAGAAAACCGATACAACTACGTCATGCTCTTGCTAGCATCCCTACCTTAATTGTTGTAGTTAAAGTATTAAATCCTATTCCCAATACAATAGAAAATGTTTGTGAATTGTAACATCTTGGCGGCTGGAGTTTAGTTTTGGAATTCCAGCCAGCATAAAATGGTAGCAAATTTAGCATGTTGGAAAATGTTTTTGTAGCTCAACATGTATTTCTACTCGTGGATATAAAGCTGTATTTCAGCTGGAGTTTATTTGCACGAGATTGTCAAACAGATGCACCATATATATATAGGAAGGGGGGCAAGCATAGTTAGTGCTTCCAACCAACTAGTAGCTAGGTGAACCCAATCGAGTGCAATAACTGGCACTTAGTTGATGTGAAAGAGCCGTATGACATTTCAAAGATTTCATACCAGCAGTAGCCAGGTCCACGAAGAAGAAACTTCCCAATAACTTTACAGACCATGGTCTTGGAATGCATGTATATTATGCATGTGTAATACTGCAGCGGTGCAACTTGTAGCAGTAAAACGGTGATCCGTGCTAACCCAACTGTTCATGTCGACCTTACCAATCTGCAGATCTTGATCTAAGGTAGGACATTTCCTTTCTCAGTCCTTGATGGTCCTAGATATTAATTCCTTACTTTCCTTTTGTTTGTGCTTTTTTTTTTGCCCTCTACCTTAAATAGCTGCTTGGCATCCCTGTGGAATATCCTCCTCTGGTTTTGCTCTCTGTTAGTAGATCTGTGAGCTCCGCCTTCTCATGGCAGCTTCAGATGTAGTGGATTCCACGGTTTAATTCAGGTATTTGCTTTTCTCTGTTCTGTTAATTTCTGCTTGATGTCAAGGATTTAGCTTTTCGACTTTAGGGCCTATTTTCCTTAGATTTAGAGCATGTCCATCACAAAGCAGTCTTTTTTCTCTTCGATTATCATATGGAAGCCACAAAAGCGAGGTTTTTGGACATCAACCTTCTAGTCTTAGTTTGCCAGTAGGTCAAAATCGATTCCCTAAACTTGTTATATTCGAGGCATACGATTTGGCACATAAAAGGTAGAAATTGGGTCTTTTATAGAGCGATAGCAGGCTGATTTAAATATGAATCAGAACGTTCAGATCAAATTGGGGCTTTTCTGAAGCGAGTATGTCAGATTAGAATTTTCTTCAAGTGGATTGGCGGTGGTTATACTGGTACTAAAAACTCCAAAAACATGGTTTTGGAAGGGCAGCAGCTACTGGAAGCAACATAATATGATCTGTTAAAGCAACGTATAAGAAAGAAGGCAAGTAAAAGTTCAGGCACAGTCCTACCCTGAGCATCACATGTATATAGGCAAAAGCTGATAAAACAACAGGTGTGGCCTACATGTAGAAAACTAAGAAAGCCCAATGCTGACACAGTTCAAGATCAAAAGGGAGACCTAGCTGATATATGGCATGTAAATGCCACTCTATAAGGACATGGAATCTGAGTAATCTTCTCACTGTGTGAAGGCATGGACCTGCATAACGTTTTATAGTTTTTTTTATACTGGACCAGTTCAAGATCCAAAGGCAGACCTAGCTGATATATGGCTTGTAAATGCCACTCTATGAGAACATGGAATCTGAGTAATGTCCTCACTGTGTGAAGGCATGGACCTGCATAGCGTTTTATAGGATAAGACTTTGAACACCGCATGTATTTCTCTGATACCCAAGGTTAAGGAGCCTTCTACTATCAATGTTTTTTTTTATGCTGGACCAGTTCAAGATCCAAAGGCAGACCTAGCCGATATATGGTTTGTAAATGCCGCTGTATGAGGACGTGGAATCTGAGTAATGTCACTCACTGTGTGAAGGCATGGAACCAGCATAACGTTTTATAGTTTTTTTCTTTTATTCTTTCATTTCGTTTCTTGTACTGCATGTTCTAAGATGGTCCAAACCTTTGATTTCCCGACGTATGGTGCCATAGAAACCCGAGATCTACTATTGATGTCATCTTTTAGTGTTTGATTTGTTTCGCTGCAGACTGGAAGTTTGTTTGCTGATTTATGAAGTGCAATCTCAATTTATCCCATCTCAGTGTCGACTGATTTCATATTAAGGTCATTGGCATTCTTCTACAGAAGGGACTGGGACCTCTAGTTTGGCCAAGATGGCAACTGCCCTTAAGTTAAAAGACAAGCCAATGCGTACAAGAAGACAGTCACTGGGAGATGGAAGTGGTGTAGCTGGGAGTGTGGCTGAAGATCCTGATTGTTGTGTGATCTCTTTGGAAACACAGAATACTGCAAAGAGATCGACCGAAATGGTGTTGGCAGATGTTGACAAAACAGGGAATTATGGATCACCTGACAAACCCACTTCCCAAAATGGAAAACTGTTGACTTATGGTAGAGGCACAAATCGGAGGCGTTCATTAGAGACAGGAATGAGTTCAGATGGTTCTAGAAAAGTTTTTTGTGAACAAAATGTTGATACGAGTATTGGCCGAAGATCATTACAGAATGATGGAGCGAAAGATCCAAATGTGGATGTGGACATGAAAATACCTTGTGAACCTAATGAAGAAACATTAACAGGCAAAGCATCTCTACAAAGAGATGAAAGGATGGATTCAAATGACAAGGAAGATGTTGAAATGACTGAACCTCAAAAAGCCTTGAAGAATGATATAGATTCTAATTATATGAAGGAAACTTTAGGTAATTCTTTGTTAGCAAATCCTTCAATAGATGTAGTAGAGCTTGCATCTGAGGATCCAGATGCCAGAACTGTCAATGTTGCAGCATCAAAAAAAAAGAAGAGAAAAGGTGGAGGAAAACGGTGGACTCAACGGAGGAAGAGAAAGGAGATCAATGAAAAGCAGGATGAACCAGTTCCTAATGATGCAGCAGATGGCAACATGGATGAAAATCCTGCAGAAGCAAGATGCAACAAGAGGGGCTATGAATGTGATGCACAATCAGCAGAAGAATTTTCAGACCATGATTCCGAGGGAGCACATGAAGGGCAAAGTTCTGGAAGGGTCATCAGTTGTCGCAAATCCAATAAACCATCCTTGGATAAATATTGTGTAAGGGAAATTATTTGTCCAGTTACTATTTCCAAATCCATGAAGAATGGCAAGCAGAATCCTTTAGTGTTCTTCAAAGTTATGAGGTATGCAGGTCTCTGATATTTTAATTATCTTTTTTTGGAATCAATTTATATCTGGGTTGTGACAGGTCTAATGGTCAGGAGGTAGTCGTAGACAATGAGTTTCTGCGTTCAGCATGTCCTCTTCTGGTAGGTCATGCTATCTGTATCTTATCTTTTTACAATTGTAAATGCTACAAATCTGATATTTGTATTATTTGTTTCTTCTTCTCAGCTTTTAGACTTCTATGAGCAGCATTTGAACTATTCAATGACATAATGGAGAAGACAGATGATATTGTGGAAAGACAAAAGTGGTGCTGCGAAATTTTATCATATTAATATAAAAGTGGTGTCTAAAGAGGGGTTTATTAATTTAATCAGGGAGTGTACACTTATCATTTGAGGTATGGCATGGCAGACATGAAAATGCAATGCTTTTAGGTTTTTCTAGTGTTGCCTTATCATGGATGTTACAGTCACTTGATTGGTGCAGGCTTTCTAAGAAAGTTTTGTATCATGGAATGTAAGAGTTCTGCTGGGCTGTAATTTCCTTTAAGCTAAAACAAGTTCCCTTTGACATATTCTGATCAGATCTTTTCGAGATCTCCAGTTTTTGAAACACGAAAAATAACTGTCTCCAAATTTGCCTTTATATGTCTTTCATGTTGTGTTTAGCAGTGGGTGACCTGCTGAGTGCTGACTAGAATTTCATTACCGATCCAAACTATCCAGAATGTTCATGAGTCTTGCCCTGCTAATGCTGCAAAAAACATGTTCTCCAACTTCCATGGACATTCAGGAGAAGCCCATATTAAATACAAGAAGAAAATAATAATAAGGAGCTATCCAATGTGAGATTCCTAATGTAGTTTTACAATCTTCAACAGAGCCACAAGCACTAATCCTCCACTACCCTTAGAGTCTAGGATAATCCTGCAAGTGCCAAAAGTTCCTAATCCTCCACTACACTTGGAGTCTAGGAAGGACTCTTGCAAGTGCTAAGGCCAATAATCCTCCACTACCCTCAAAGTTTAGGAAGGAAGGAAGGAAGTATATTTTAACGTCCACGGAGGCCAAAGGCCTATGAGACGGTACATGCCCAAGTGAT
>JAANSK020278024.1:0-11174 GCA_011763485.2 Isoetes engelmannii
GGGCAACCCAAAAATTTGTTCCAATTTCCCGAGGTTTTTACTTGGGATTTTAACTCCACGATTGAGTTTTAAGAGAGTTAGTACTATTAGACGATGGATAGTGCTCGACCTTGGTCAACCAAGATCATTGCTCTGATAACATTATGACGTCCCATGCTCGTATACGACACTCCCATCGTATAAAAACTAGAGATTCCCTCTGGTCAGCCATGCTTGCCAACAAGAGGTCATCCACCTGAAGTCAGACTCTTGATGGTGAGCAAGAATCCAACATGGGAGTAATGGACGTGTCATTCATCCCATCTCCCTCGGGATCTACCTAGATACAGAAGCGGATGAATGTAAGCACAAACATCACATCATATAATATAACCACCACGGATGGTGGAATCACCATAACAAGATGCATCTTAACATATAACATCATAACAACAAGGGGGAAATCCTTTCCAAGGCTCAGACTCAAGGCATATACTAATGACTTGAGGTCTCCAGAGGTCGTTGCATACAGAATTCATCGCAATGGATTTGGCTAGCAGAGAACATGGTAGTTGGGTAGTCCATTCCATCCGCCCGTCCTGTACATACATTGTAGATAGGCTAAAAAGTATTGGAGCCTGACCGTATCCTGCCGAGTGCATAGCCAAAGGGGCTACTGCTAGGTTAGATCTCCCCAGTTCTTGATGAGGCAGGAAGAGATCACTCTCCTCCAAAAGATGCATGCCAGTTACAGGCAAGCTAGAGAGCCATTGCTCGTCTACAACTTGAACCCCATTAAAGTTGATGCATCATCCAAGAGGAGGAGCCCATACCTTGCCCTCATGCAGTGCCAAGGTATTAGGCCTAGCTTACACAGGTAAGCATTACACACCAGAGGGATCAACTGTAACGGGAAAAGTCTTCCTTGTCAGTCGGTCTAGCTCCGCCACCCACAGCTAGATGAGCTCTTATGCACAGACCACATTAATTTGAATTAATGTGGCTAATATAGAAGCATCAACTAAGAAGGCTCTGGATCTCTATTCTCCTTCCCAATAAACAAGAGATGCGCACAGAGTAATCCATCAACATCAAATGAACTGATATATTAAAATAGATCTAATGTATCTAATCTAAACATACTAGATTAGGTTCATTCATTAAAGACTGAGATCTTGGGATCTAGAGGTCCTCTAAGGCTAAGAAAGGGTGCAAACCCATCTTCATGCCAGTCGGAAAGCTGTCATTGCATAACAGATCATCCACATATCGGATCCTTGGTTGGCTCCCACTCCTGGGAATGTGTCCATCCTGGTGAGATACTCAAAAATGACTCGAATCAGATCAGCAACCCCTGAATGCGAGCTCTACTGCTCGAGAGAGGTCGAAAAGGATCCGGATCTGCCACAATGCACGCTCTGGAGGCTGGAATCCGAAAAGGGGACCTTTCAGCCCCTTTTAACCCCACGATTCTAGGGATAGGGTTTCGAGCCCAATGGCTAGTTGCCATATGGCAGGAGGACTTATATTGACATATACCATAGATATGTGCAATATAATAGTCCTAATAGTACTTCATGGTCCAACCCTGACTAGACCGGGTACGTGAAGATATACTCGACATGTACTAGTGACGTGGTAGTATAATATATGTATTTATACCATATATAATCCTCGAACGTCACAGGTTTTTTTGGGGGCTTCGAAGGAAAAAATACAATTTTCTTTTTAGTTGTACATAAATGAGAGGGGGTGCCATATGTTGGCACGGAATCCAACTATATGATATAGATAAATCAAACTTCTTTGGCATTCTAGTTCTACCTAAATTGAAATGTATAGAGTTGTTACAAGAGAAACTTAAGATAGAGTTTCTACTTTGGCATATGGGATGGAATGTATGAGTTGGATGAACAAATTGAATGATATTGTGCATTTTAGTTGAACATAGAAAAAGACATTTGCTACTCATCATTCTACTGACTATGTTACATAAGCACTGATTTGTATATGTACAAAGAATGTTTTAAAATCATATAGGAGGGGTTTTTTTAATGATGAAAATGAAGTATAAATTCGGGAGGGGTTACATATGCAACAATATGAGAAATTCAAATTCTATAGTTTATTTAGTGACAAGCTTTTTACAATTTGTTGTGTCAATTCACGTACATGCATCTCAAATTGATGCATTTTAAGCATCATTGACACACTTCTTTTTAAATAATCAAGAAAATGCTATTATATGTTTTAAAGCAAACAATAAAATTTAACTTTGAGAAATGGCTAAGATCATAAAATAATTAAATGATTAAGTATAAAAGTTTATAAAATATAGAAGTTAATGAATTCTCTCATTTTTTGTTGAGACATATTTTAGAATTTTCATAATCTGTGTGTACGTGTCTGGCCAATAGGAAGTACAAAGTCTGATAACTCAATTTTGTCATCCACAGAGACTAGATGGCCTTTGTACCCAAACAACAAAGAACAACCGGCCTATTACTCTCTAGGATTAAAAAATCCCCGCCCCAAAGGATTTTTGAGGGAAAAGTCTTAGCAGTAATGGCTGATGAATTGTACATTTTTACATAGCTATGTAATGATTGAGGGCACAAATGAGACCTTATGTTCATTATTTCATGGATGTATGATGCCAATTACACCCATAGAAGGTGTTCATCATTAACGTAGCAGCTGGTTAGGTGTAACCAACTCATTATGTCGTGTCCGTACAGGCGAAAATATTGGGCAGTGCTAAAAGGTGTGGCTTTCATCTTCAATGAGTTCCAACTGATAGCATTGGCAGGTCCCTTTTTCTCGCTCTTTTCGGGCCCATCTGCCAATCTCAACTCTGAGATGGCATACTCCTGTTCAAATAGATGCAATCGCTCTACGTTTTTCCATGGGCAAATGTGTTAATAAGTACTGATGCGATCCCTGGCAAGCATAATGTGATGTCTTTACTAACTCCAAAGCACTATTATTCCAAAGATTACTTAGGAAACATACGTCTAGATATTGTTTGAGGCGATTGTGGCACTCATTCTTATGCATGTATATGCACCTCTGTTCCTGCACATTCCATCTGGAAAACCAGGTGGCTTGTTTCTCCTTCTAACAGGCTTTAGGAATTATGGACTCATGGCCATTGTGTAGGTAAGGTTCGGAAGGCGGGAGTCTCCCATGCTTATAAATTCCTGACAAAATATGTGGTGGCATCCTAGAGCATCTCTTTCCAGAGGCAAAAAACAAGTCTCTTGCAGAAGAATTTGATATGGGACCGTGAACTTGACTCCAAGTACTTGAGTCATAAAGGACTCCTATACATGTTCCAAGTCCTCCCAAGATTGATATCACTGGCCCCCATACTTCTACTCTGTTCAGAAATACCGGCTCCACCAACACTCTAAATAAGTACGACTGACATTATTAGTATAAATCAATAATCACGGCATTGAAACATTTCAGGTTGCATGGCATGCCAAAAAGCATAGTATCTGACATATATACTAGGTTCACATGAGAACTTTGGAAGGCAATATGCCACATAGTCGGTTCGAAGCTCCCATGAACACGATATATCATGCTCAGACGAATGGCCAAACTAGCATATTAAATCGAGTTCTCGGTAAATTTTATGAATGTATATATGGGACAAACAGAATCAGTGGGTATCCTACTACTTCTATCCAGCAGAGTGCTTATAATAGTGCCAAGCATTTCGCAACAGGAATGACGCCCTTTATGCTAACATTAGTTTGCAGAGGAGCAGGAACTTAGTTAGTAACGTCGTTTTCCTCAGAATCCTAGATTCCCCCACGATGCTCAAGAGCTCTTGGCTCCGATTGATTGTTGAGATTCAAAATCCTACAAGAGGCTATAAGACAGAATTCTTCCCAGAGAGTCTCTGCCAAAAAGCTTGTGTCTGGCTCTGCAAATTCAAAGGTCTATATACACTGACAAATTCTCTTAGGTGGGCTCTTCATGAAGCCCTTGGCCCAAAATCAAGAATCGACCACCCTACATGTGGCATCAGATCCTCCAGAGATGGCACACTCCTGTTCAAATAGATGCAATCGCTCTACGTTTTTCCATGGGCAAATGTGTTAATAAGTACTGATGCGATCCCTGGCAAGCATAATGTGATGTCTTTACTAACTCCAAAGCACTATTATTCCAAAGATTACTTAGGAAACATACGTCTAGATATTGTTTGAGGCGATTGTGGCACTCATTCTTATGCATGTATATGCACCTCTGTTCCTGCACATTCCATCTGGAAAACCAGGTGGCTTGTTTCTCCTTCTAACAGGCTTTAGGAATTATGGACTCATGGCCATTGTGTAGGTAAGGTTCGGAAGGCGGGAGTCTCCCATGCTTATAAATTCCTGACAAAATATGTGGTGGCATCCTAGAGCATCTCTTTCCAGAGGCAAAAAACAAGTCTCTTGCAGAAGAATTTGATATGGGACCGTGAACTTGACTCCAAGTACTTGAGTCATAAAGGACTCCTATACATGTTCCAAGTCCTCCCAAGATTGATATCACTGGCCCCCATACTTCTACTCTGTTCAGAAATACCGGCTCCACCAACACTCTAAATAAGTACGACTGACATTATTAGTATAAATCAATAATCACGGCATTGAAACATTTCAGGTTGCATGGCATGCCAAAAAGCATAGTATCTGACATATATACTAGGTTCACATGAGAACTTTGGAAGGCAATATGCCACATAGTCGGTTCGAAGCTCCCATGAACACGATATATCATGCTCAGACGAATGGCCAAACTAGCATATTAAATCGAGTTCTCGGTAAATTTTATGAATGTATATATGGGACAAACAGAATCAGTGGGTATCCTACTACTTCTATCCAGCAGAGTGCTTATAATAGTGCCAAGCATTCCGCAACAGGAATGACGCCCTTTATGCTAACATTAGTTTGCAGAGGAGCAGGAACTTAGTTAGTAACGTCGCTTTCCTCAGAATGTATAGTCATCACATACATGTCTTGCGTGGGTGTTGTTCTTTTTGCTGTAGCCTCCGAGACAGTATCTATTATTCATTTTTTCTCGGCGTGGCATTGTAGCCTCCGAGGCAACACAAATCAGATGTTTTTCCCGTGATGGTCATTCTGCGGACGGTTCCCGATTGGTCGGCTATTGTTACACTCTCAGCGTGGCCCAAGAGCTTTCGAGCCTTATTATACTTTTTTGATACAATCACGAAATGATGAGCATCCTCGTATAAGGCACCTAACTCTCTAACGGGTCATTTCATTTTCTCAGCCTTGATTCTGCAGGGTACTCTTGAAAGTCTTGCTTGTCAGAGTATATAGAATCGAGCATCATCCTTGGATGTTTCAATTTTTTGTTTGGCGTGATATGTCGAGATTTCTCCAGTTTGGTTCCGGCGTTATGGCATTCCTTGAGAGTGCCAGTGATTCAAGCGGGCATCTAGTTCGGGCATCCCGATGAGAAGTGATCGCCATTTTTCTCACTTTTGCTTAGGCTATGCGACGGATGATTCATTTCAATTATTGTAAACCTTATTTTGTCATGCTCTTGATGATTGTCTGGTTTCAGAGCATTTTTTTCAAGCTTCTCAAAACCTTTTAATCCTGGTAAGGGGAACCAATTTGTACAGGAATTATAATTCCTTATAGAATGGTCTTATTTTAGGCCTTGCCTCTAAATGTTAAACCTCTAAGCAGTTGAATATAGATGCTACACAATTAGTCAAGCTCGCCCCTTAGTACTTTACTAGCTTAGTTTGTCCTATTGTGGGTATGTGGACGGTTGCTTGATCTTAATATGTGATCGTGATAGTATGCTATGCTCTATGAATGATCTTGGTTAATGATCTAGATCTTAAGCTTGCACTCATTGCTATCATGGAAAGGAACAATCTCTTATAAATAGATCCTTGGCCTGGAAGAATAGTATTCATTTGTTAGTATGTTACTAGTTCTAGAGGCATCGAATCTTATTCAGCTCCCAAGTCAAGCCCACATGTGATCTTCCCAAGCATATGCATGATCTAGTTCAACTGCGTATCGAAGAGACCGACTTACCAGTCGGGGATGCAATGAAGAGCAGGGGTGGATGTTTTCCTGATGAAGAGTAGCCATTAGAGGAAAAATGAGATCACCCAATAAGGGATGATTAAAATGCCACGTCACCTTTTTAAACCGTCCAATAAGATAATATAAGATAGAATTTTATCGTCCGCAAGAACCCAATCGGGTTATGGGACCCATACAAAGGGGGGCATAAGCCCAAACCAAAACTGGAGGGCATGAGCCCGAACTAGAACTTGGGGATAAAGCTCCATCACAAGAAAAAAAGTATATATTATAAACAAAACATAACTGAGGGAGACTATACCTCAATTGCCCATGGATTAGGAGGCCATTGATCCTTATTAATAGCCTGTCCTCCTTTGTACACTGCCCACTTTCTTTGCAGGCCAGCTTCGCGTACTCGCAAAGTTCCTTTTTTCGTTTGCATTGCTGGACCGGAGTGAGGTCCTCTTGGATGGAAAGGGTAATTCCTTTCCGGTGGTTGCCATGTTTCAGAATGTGCAGACGGGAGATAGCATCCCGAAACTGAACTAAGAGGTGATGCGGCCATACTACTCCAACTCGACTGGCCGAGATGATGCCATCTGCATGTACCCACAGTCTCTGCAAAAAAGTGCTCCGCCTCTTCTTTAGCCGAACCGTCATCCACCTCCGTAACACCAACAATGTGGAAGCTTAGTCTCGGTGGGTGCTGCTTGTCCCCCAGTAAGCTCCTTGTCTCAAAAGACGTGGTGTGTGTTTCGCTGTCCCGTGCACTCCAAGTCCTCCGTCTGTGTGGACATGTCCACACTGTACACATGGGCCGATGCTGTGGCTGATCCCGCCTGAGGGCAAAACTCGGATGTCTATACTGAAGCATCACTGGCCTCCACCCTCTGACTAACAGACTCTGGCACTAAGATCTGTAACAACTGTATCATCTGTGTCCACTGCTCCAGTGTATTTCATTCCAGTATTGCAGCCTGTAATTCATGTAGTAACTAACTTCCACATTGTCTTTTTTCCACTATAACTTTTGATCAAAAACTCTGATCAAAAACATTATTCATAGCAATGGATTTGTCTCCTCAAGACCTTTCTAATGAGAAGCACTTGCTACATCTTTTGAGGTGTAAATATATACGAAAAAAGAAAGAAGAAAAGTACTTTGTAAGGTTAACACATATGACTCGTATTGAAACACATCATAACCAATAAAGTTGTTAGTGCTGCATCAATTGCAGTTTGATATAAAGTAGTCATTCTATTGGATGATTCTTATGGGGACAAAAGGAGATCTCAAATTTCCTCTAATGGGGGAGGTGATTCTTGATTCCGTCCCCTCGAAATTGCTACTAGGCTTTAGTTCTATCGACATCAATGTATAGTTCTGTTCCGCGCGGTCACTTAGGTCAATACTCAGCTGGGTCGTTATAGTAGATGCCTACAAGCCCCTGGACTATTAGAGGTAGTATTATAAAGCTCTTCTACGGGCACTATAGTCCCCAAGCTGCAGGCCGTGCTCCGGGATTCATGGTTGATCCTATACTCATATGCCGTGGGAGACGTGTGCATGGAAGTGGAACTCTAGCCTTATTGCATATAACTTGTTAAAAAGTTAGTAAGCACTCTCGTTTTATCAAAGGCCCTGGGATTCAGTATCTAAACTCCTTATCTAGCTAGTACCTAACTTTTGATCTACGACATACATTAGCATACTCTGAAGATAAGGCAGTCTAATCCTCTTTCATTACTCATTCTCTAGCTTATGTGTGTCTCTCTTTGGGTATGGCATGGATCGGGCACACCCATTCTCATCCACATGGTTCATGCCACATATATGGGCTCGTGTGTGTTTCAGGCTTCTTTTCATTGCCTTGGTATGAAGATTTGTGCTTGCTATAAACAGAAACAACTTTGTTCAGTTTGCAGCATAGAATCAACTATTGATTGAACTTTGCAGCTCTAGATAGATACATAGATATTATTGTGACGTCCACGGGGACCCTACAGCGGGCCATGGGATTAGATGTGATTAGATGAGATGATGCAACCTCTTATATAATCTATCACGTGACGCCATATGTAAAGGGATGTGAAATCTTGCATGCAGTCCTCTTGAAGGCAAATTAAGAATACTTTATCTTCTAGCATCCTCTCTATCAGGTAAAAAGTAGCTCAACACGTTGCACATATGATCTTCGTACTCTAGAGCATCACTCATTTGGAGCATATCTAGTTAATTAGGATGGCCCATTGGTCTTTTAATTTGAAACAATACCATTTGGGACTTATTGAAGATGAGAGCCACACCCCTTAGCACTACCCGACATTTTCACCTATACGAACACAATACAATGGGTTGGTTACACCTCACCAACCCACTACATGTACTTATGGACACACCTTCAGTGAGCACACTGGCATCTTACGTTCGGGAAATAATGGACATGAGGGCTTAATAGTGCCGTCGATTGTAACGTTGACAGGTTCAAATTGTACAATTCATCAGCATTGTTAAGATTTTACCCTCGAAAACCCTTCAAGTCGAGGGTGTTAAGATTTTTCCCTTGGAAACCCTTCGTGGCTCGAGCTTTTTAATCATGTGCAATAATAGGCTAGCTATACAGTAATAGGCCAGTTGTTCTTCATTGGTTGTTTGGGTCTCATAACCCATTCATAGGGCATTATGGTCTCATTGGACGATAAACCGAATTCTATGTGGCGCCCATTGTTGATGACCACATCATGCTCTAAAATTAGTGCTCTAAGATTAGGTGCTTTTTATGTGGTGTATGCCATTTATCATTGTTGCTAAGCATAGGCGCCCTAAACGTAGAATGGCAATTGCCATTTTGTGTTTGTAAGCTAGTTAAAATTCACAACTTAGTAGCGTATTGCACATGCAAAAGAAGATTCATTGTTAACAATTTGAGAGTATCAAATTACCAACTTAAGATGCAGATTCATTAGAAACGATTTCGAGGTTTCTAAGTGTCAATTTAGATGCTGAATTGTAAGACGACAACTTAAATGTAAAGGTGAGATTCGACTATGACTTTAGTTAGTCTAATTATAATACAAAACCCAATACAATTTTGCCATGTCATAAAGTCATTGTTGCAATGTATTCCACTTAAGTGGAAGTTATTTTAAAATGCCCATGTGGCATTGCCAAACCCATTTATTAAAGGACATCCAATATTGGCTGGCCCTAAAAAATAATATAACTGTCAATTGCTCAAATGTTGCCATGTGAATCTTTATTTTGTTTTCTTGTTTATTTCTCTTTCTTGATCCTTGAATGTATCCTACGTGAATTTTTTATGTTTTATATGTGGAATCACACTGTAAAAAATATAACTTAAATTAAGGAACTTTAATGCCACGTCCTCAAAAGACATCCACCCTAGTGGAATCTCACCCTAAGACGAAAATAAGAATCCTGCTCGAATTAATCTAATCTCAAAATGTATGTATATCCCATTGTTGTGCAATCGATGACATTATTTTATGTTTTTATTCAACAGATTATTAAATGTTTTAACATAATGCTGAGAAGTCAAAAAGAGACCACGTCAGACTGTAAAGGGATATTATCCAGCATATGGGATGCAGGTCTTTTCCCTGTGTCATCACCCGTGGAACAACACATATTTTTATTGCTGCAGTCTTTGGGTTTATTCAAAGACTATGTTTTCTTCCTCTTTTTTTGCCCTACTTATCCTCTCCCTCCACCTCTGCCGCAGTTCCCCTGCCTGTGGGATATATGGGATATAGGGATGGGGATAAGGTGCATTAGGGCATCTGCTCTGCCCACTTATCCTAACAGACAACGCCGGCAAACAGGATACATTTTCTCCGGAATTCAAACAGGATACATTTCCTCCGGAATTTTGTGGCTTTCCCACAACGCGATCTGTCTTCTCTGTGGCGAAACCAGGTATGCTTCTTGCTCTGCTTTTTCCCTGCCTTCTCTGCGGCGTAACCAGGTATGGTTCTTGCTCTTACTTTTCCCTCTTTTTTCTTTGAATTTTTTACTAGGCCATCACTGACCTCGCCAAGAAATCCGTGGAAGATTCTGGATTGATCAAGAAAGATCTTCATAGCTCTGGACTAAAAGAGTTCAGGAAGGTGTCGGTCCAAGGAATTGTTGCTGCCCTGCATCACCGCAGGTGCTTTGCATGAGCTATTTTTTGCTTCAAAAATCAATCGTCACATCGGTACCCAATATGCCATCTATGCATGCTGTGAATGCACTGAGGCTGTAGCAATGTTTATAACTTCTCTTTGTGTGTTGTTTTAGAGTATGCAATCTAGAAGTTACTGAAGAAGGATCCTATTACCTTGATCAGATCATATAACTATCTGGTAAGTGTAGTTCTACGTTGGCGTAGATTCTGCTTGAGTGTTTTCTATTGTGGTCTAGATTCTGCTTGAGTATTTGCTATTGTGATCTAGATTTCAACCCTGGTGTTGTGTGATTCTCATGCTTTATTTATGAACATACAGTGATTGCAATCGTTAACTACTATTGCCAATTATGTGGTGATTATCCTTCTTATTTGATTTCTTCGTAGTTAAACTCTCTATCAACATTTGTATTATGCGCTTCCAGCTGATTTCAACTCCATTTTCTGCTCTATTAACTCATGTACACTTTAAAAGTGAAATGGGAATGTGGTGGGTTGGTTCAGAGTCTGTATTGTTCATGTTGTATTGTACATGTTCAATGGTGTTGATAGAACTGAATCTCTTTGAAGAGAACTGAAGAAAGATACACTGCATCCAAAGCAGCGTGCATGGGGGGAGATTTTTGGGTTTTGAATAGGCGTAGAGAAAAATACTGAACTAGACGTAAATATGGCATTTATAATTGACAAGAATAATTGAACTAAAACAAAATCTAAGAAAAGGATCCCCACCCTTTTGTGTTTAGTATAAATGAGATTATTTGATCATATGCCTCAGATTAGCTGGTTGGCGCCAACTGCATATTTAGAGGGCAGTTTAGAGTGTTTTTTTTGCACATTATATCATCCTTTGCAGATCCAGATAGCTGGTTGGCGCCAACTGCATATTTAGAGGGCAGTTTAGAGTGTTTTTCTTTGCATCTCATCTCTT
>JAANSK020278035.1:0-11174 GCA_011763485.2 Isoetes engelmannii
TACGTACGGTTTTGGCCCCAAAAAAACCCCCTCCCGTACACTCACATGTTTTCTACAGTTTTTTCTAACTGCACCCCCCGGGGCATTACCTCATTTCCCACATTTCGAAAGACATCCTGTGATCTTATCTTGCCGAGGCATCCGGCGGGCAAAGGAGGCAAGTGCGGAGACAATTTTGCAGGGAATTTCTAATTTCCATGGCCCTCGGATTCGAAAATAAAAAATCTGACGGCCGCAATTGGAACTAGTTGGCGTGGTTGGACACGTGGATAAGCTAGAATTACGGGATTTGGTGCACCTCGGGTTAAGCATGCTAAAAAAAAAAAAATGATCTAGAATTAAGCTTCGACATAGAATTTTGGGCAGGTCATTTCTGGTCGTTGATCTATCAAAAAATGGATGGTTGAAAATCCTTCGACTACGGATCAAAATGCGACGTGGGATCGCATCAACCTTTTCCACCGGTCTATCTAGGTCGTCGATCTTCTGAAGCCCTTTTTTTTTTCTTTTTCCGGATGCAAGATATATATATCTGAAGCCTTTTTGGGGCTTTCCTTTATAAACCTACTGCTTGGTTTATTTTTTTCATACGCATCTCTCTTGCAACATAAGCAGCACCCAGCAGATTTGTAGATCTTTCCCAGGATGCAGATATTCGTGAAGACCCTTACCGGAAAGAACATCACCCTAGAGGTAGAGAGCTCTGATACCGTTGACAATGTTAAAACTAAGATCCAGGATAAGGAAGGAATCCATCCTCACCAGCAGAGGCTCATCTTTGCCGGAAAGCAGCTTGAGGATGGCAGGACACTTGCCGATTATAACATTCAGAAGGAATCCACTCTTCATCTGGTTCTTAGGTTAAGGGGTGGTATGCAGATCTTTGTTATTTTCCTAACTGGTAAGACCATCACTTTGGAAGTAGAGAGTTCTGATACTGTTGATAATGTTAAGACCAAAATTCAGGATAAAGAAGGGATTCCACCAGATCAGCAGCGCCTGATCTTTGCAGGGAAACAGTTGGAACATGGTAGAACTCTTGCTGATTACAACATCCAAAAAGAATGTACCTTGCATCTTGTTCTTCGCTTGCAAGGTGGTATGCAGATCTTTGTGAAGACAATTACTCTAGAAGTAGAAAGTTCTGATACAGTTGATGATGTGAAGACAAAAATTTACTATAAAGAAGGCGTACCTCCTGATCAACAAAGGCTCATCTTTGCTGGAAAGCCGCTTGAGGATGGACGGACCTTAGCAGATTACAACATTCGAAAGGAATCCACCCTCCAATCCTGTTCTTCGTCTCCGTGGTGGTTCCTAGGCAAGAAAGAAGAAATCTAAAAGCTTTATCCAATGTTATTTGAATGGTTTTTAGTGGTTTAATAGGTTCCCTATGTACTTTGTGCACTTTAAGGGCAGTTGTCCCCCTTTTTTTTCATGTATAAAATTCTGTCACTTTAACTGATCAGATATTAATGTTATGAATTTCTTGCCATGCTTTCTAATGGTGTTTTGTGGATCTGGTTGGATTTGGTGAAATTTCCTAAGCATGGTGTAATTTCGTAAGCATGTAATTTGTCATGCCGGTTGCTTTGGCGTCTAGTTGGCATGCAGATGTGCTTATTTCTTTTGATGTGCACCGAAAGTAGATGGGAAGTTCGTATTGAGTGTTTTGTCCATGTTGGGTTGCCCTAAAGTTGTTGCTAAGTGGGCATATTTTTGGTACATACCAGATTATGCCTGGATATTCCTACTCACGGGCCTAAACCTGCTACTGCAGGTTGTATGAGATTATATTTGTTACTGCTTTTTTCCCTAGATTGCAACCCTGAAGCTCAAACTAGCAACGAAGATTTTTTTCTAGCCAACTACGAAGGTTTCTGTTTATTTGTTGCATTATAACAAGATTCCAAAGATAATGTGTCTAGAGGGCCTCCCTTATCAATATACATTCCTGCATGGGATTCTAGGTGTCTTTCTAAAAGTACAGAGGCTGCTGTGAGACGAGCGATCCAGCGAACATCTGACTGTTGTGAGATGGGCGATCCAACGAAGATTTGAGAAACATTCCATCTTTGTTCACAGTGCTTCAGGTAATGTCTGATTTTTTTTTTCTCCCTCAGGCCCTTTGAACATTATAGGTTCCATAAATAATATGTTACTTGCAAATTGCTCCACGACCATGTATTATATTTGAACATTATGTTAATCTGCATTTGTAAGATGCTGCCAGCTTCTTCTTTAAGATTCTATTGCATGCTGCAGAAAAATCTCTCATGCAACGATTAACTTAAACATTAATCCGCATGCATGTACGATTAACTTAAACATTAATCCGCATCCTATAGATGGGATTAGAACAACAGATACAAAATTGCATTGGAAGATGCTCAAGATTTGTGAATTATTTACATAGACATCAAATTCAGCAACAATTTTAGCTTCTAGTCATTACCAGGGAAAGATGGTCGCATGGCGTCTATTATATATATGGAAATACTGCTTGAAGTAAATTTCTAACCTATTCTCAACATTTGGTCTGCTAACTTAAGAAGTGAAATTTTTGCTGACAAGGGTTTACTATGCAATGAGACTAGTATGGGCCCTGCTTGATAGATCTTGGTCAGGATTTAATTCTGTGAATATACATATGACATTCATATAGAGCCATGACCTACCACAAGCGCTCTCTACAAAGGTGAGATATTTGAAATAGTTTCGTTTTTGGCAAAGCTTTAGCCATGGCATTTTATCCTACAAGTGGTCATCCTTACTGGCACTATTTCGAGCCCAATAAAATTGTGGCAGCAAAGTTGAAACCATATTCCAGAAGCAATTTTCTTCCACTTTTTTCGTACTGCTTGGCATATAAATCTTCATGCGCACGTATATGTTTCAAATTCCTTGATGTTGAGGCAGACGAGGGAAGAGGTCAAATAGATGAGACATAAACCACCGGTAGTTGGATCGTAAATGTTCTTTTTGGGTAACCATTTGGTTTCAAATGTCTAGGCGGTGCCGCCAAATCACCGCCACCTATCTGGGCAAGGCCTTTCTGGTAGGCTATGGGAGGCTACGACGAAACAGGTGCCCTTAATTGCATATGTAGCGTGACGTCGAAGATCAAGATCAAGAGCTTATCTGCTCTGCGTCAAAAGCAGCTACGACCAATTTTCTTTTTTCAAGAAAGGGTTTTCTTCTTTTTAAAGGCTTATTTGTGCTTCAGAAAGATCGATTCTGGTTTTCGGACAGGCTTTCACACCTTAGATTTACTCCAGACTAAAACAAAGCCCTGTGAGCATCTATCTCAGGATGTGTCGACCCTGCTTTGTACTGCATACAAGCATATATGCTATAGGAAGTTGCTCCAAATCTGTCTATAACCTTTGCTTTACAAAAACTCCTTCTTTAAGCAAAATCGGCTCCTTTCCTTACACCTTGTAAAGACCATAGCTAAAAATATTTATGAATTGGCTTGTTCTTGTGAAGACCATTGCTGGGAATACTCTCGAACGGAATTGCCACCTATTCGGTGGCTTACGTCCAGTAGCCTGCCAATAGGTGCAGGTTTCAGGCGGCGCCGCCACAAGGAGGTCGCGACTGGCGGCGCCGCCTGCTAGCTCGTCACCGGAAACCTGTACCTACCGACAGGTTATCAGGCACACACCGATGATGAATATCAAGATCTACAAATTTAATTGTGTATAAAACTAAACTAGAGTAAGTGGACAACCCAGAATTATGTTGTGTCTATTTTTAATGAGAAGGAAAAAAAATACCCATTCCATGATAAGACTATCACTTCGTATAAACGTTTGATTCAATGCAGATCAGGGTGGCAATTGCATTGGGAAACTGCACCATATAAAGGAACCGAGGATCACTGGTGGAGCTGATTGCACGATGAACAACCATCTTATTCTCCCTCTCTTAAGAGTCTTCAGGTTCTCTAGATTTCTTTCCAACATGCAAATAAAGTCCCACTCCGCTAGAAAGAGTGCACATAGCACAAACAATTTAGGTTCTCTAGATTTCTTTCCAACACGTAAATAGAGTTCCTTAAAACCCCACTCCGCTAGAAAAAGAGTGCGCAAAGCTCAAATAAAATATAAAAATGGTCACATGTAAGTTTTTTATTATATTCATTGGGTGCTAGTTTTGCTGTTATGGCGGAATCTACTTTCAAAGTTTGCAATTCCAGTGCTTGAAGAAGCCCCTTGATTAGAAAGCACTTATAACATAGCAGCAAAGTGCATTCCTTTCTCATCCCCATCAATAGCACTAATAGCATCATCAGTAGTATGCCTAGGACACCTTAAATTTGCACTCATAGCACTCTTAAAATTGCATGTTTTTGTGAAAGGTATGGTATGATTATGCCAATGCCTAACTTCATCTCTCTTTCATGCTTTTCATGATTGCCTTCACAACACAAGCTACTATCTTCACCTCCTCGTTGAGTCTAGATTGACTCTCATCCTTTTCATCTCTTCCTATAACATCCAAAATACAGTAGTGACCTAACTTAATATGGTATCCATCGAAAATTATCCCTCTTTCTATAGCTTCCTTGGTGTAGACATTTTTAAGGTTAGCTATCTTCGGTGTATCTTTTTGTTTGTTAGCATAAAACCTCCAAGATTTTGCATACGATATTGGGTCTCTAATTAGTAAACATAAACACTTCCCTTCTGTAACAGCTCGTGGTTCTCATTTATAGAAATGTTGAAAGATATATCAGAAAGTCACTACTCAAACCTAAATATGAACAAAACAAAGAAAGGAAAAAAGTCATTGCCAGGCCTTTGAAACAATCTAGCTAGAAGCTGACATAGGTCACCAACCATAACACCACCCAAGCTCGAGATTTTTGAAGTGCAATCAGGGTCTTGGTACTGATTGTATGGTATTACAAAGACAAAATCTTGAATCAAAATGACCTTTGAGGGTCAGAGATTCCTGATACTAACATCATGCATTCAAAGGGAATGCTTCGCAGATAGCATTCAATAATTTCTCATTTTTTCGGAAATAATTCTTCCCATCTTAAAAAAAAAAAATACGATACCAAAATCTAAAAAGAAGAGTTTCTTGTCAGCTTCACAAAACCAAAACTCGAACAACAACTGTCAACAAGAGAAAGGACAAGCGGGGGGGGGGGGGGGGGGAGGGGGATACGTTAAGGAAGTACGTCGAGTTGAAGATGCTATTCGACGGAATTGGTGAAGTGGGCTAAGTCAAATTTAAGTCCATTGCCCCGGGATCATGGGTTCAAGTATGATCAATTGGTCCAGTAGTAGTGACCTTAAACCTGCCATATGTAATGGATAATTACATGCAAAGTAGCTCCTAGCATAGAATCGGAATGAGTGTGCCTAGAAGTGCATTGGCTTCCACATGATCTGTAGAATAAAATGAAGTAGAATGTAATCATGATGTAGTGATGAACCGACTGACGTCCTTCAATGAAAAAATTTAAGGGAATATATAATTTTGTTGGCCATCGATTTAAAAATTTATTGATCCAACGGTGCTCATGAATTTTAGCTGACGTATTCTGCTAGGTGGACATGCTAGAATTGTAGGAAATATTGCGTGGCAATGTAATGCGTTCCATGCTGGAAAGGGAGAGGGATTTCGTAATTGCTAGCATAGTAGATCGTCATGTATTAACACGCGGATCCCAAGAGAAAGTTGTTGATAATATTATGCAAAAAGAGAAAGAAGAATGTCTTGATTCGATTATATTAACATGTACCTGTACTTCTAGTATCGTACAGGAAGATCCACAAAACTTTGTGGATAGCTTACTTAACATTCGATTTGGTTATCAAAAGGCAACATTGAAGCGAGATAGCGAGAACTTATCTTTGGAGATGGAAATGCAAAATGGCGCTCTCCCATATTCCTAGACATGATTAGCTTTGTGTTATGTATTCATTGTAGATGCGAGGAGGAATTTATTCCATTATGGAGGATTGAAACCAGAAGATGTGGAATCTTAAGATTTATTAATAGCTTCCGCTACGAATAAGAAATGGTCTCTTCACCGCATAAACGATTGAGAATTTACCTGTTATAGAGCTGTTCCACTTTACAAGCTAAGAGCCAACACAAAATAAATATGCACCAAAGCTAAAGTTCCATAGATAGAGCAGATTTCTCGTCACTTTACAGAGCCAACACAAAATACATATGTATCAAAGCTAAAGTTCCATAGACATAGCAAATTTCTCATCACAAAGTCCTTGCAGAGTAATGTAATGTTCTGCATTCCTTAAATTGAGAAGAATATAAAGAGTAATGTCTGTTCTGCCTTCTATAACATGGAGTATAATATCTTTTGCTTCATCACTAAGTATCATCCACATATTTCCCCTTCTGTAATGCATGGTTTAACATGTAAATTATAACATGGAATGATAGTTTATGGAAAATGTTAGTTGTAAGCCACCCTATTTTAACGTAATTGCACCCCAACTATGCATTACACTTGGTAATTGATGGGCAAAGGGGTTGTGTGCCCTTTAAAACCACTCAGTGGCAACTTGTGGCCGCCGCCACTCGTTGGCCACCTCGTGGTTTTACAGGGCATAAAATCCTGGTGCCCATCAATTACCTAGTGCATTTTCTTGGCCCTAATGAAAGCTATTTCATCAGCCAAAGCAATGGCGAAAACCACCTTTCTTATAGCAAAACTGAGCTTTGAGCAACCTAGAAATTTCTTCCAAAGGGCTGCATCAGAATTGATTGCCAACTTTCAGCTGGGATTTAAGAATGTGCTATGTGAACAGCATCATTCCAAATAATTTTGTTGCATCTGTATTTTAAAACTGAACTACAGTCCTCAACCATGACTCAGCTGAATGGTTTCTCTCTTGACTTTTCTGTTTTTTTTTTTTTTTTTTTTTTTTCCTATCCCCTGCCGCTTGTTTGGATTTTAGTTGAGCCAGATGACTTTGAAAATGTAAGATTTTAGTGGTTTGTTCAGGTTCATTCAAGGTAGTTTTCAATCGTTCTGTTTCTTATATAGACTTCCTTTTCCTTTTGCCATAATGCATTCCTTTTTATTTTCTCCTTAGGCATGTTGTTGTGGGGTCTTAGTATTGTATCGTTTTCAAAACCTTCATCCTAAGCAAGATTTACATCCCTTTTTTGTTCCTAGCCTCCCTGGATCGATCCTTTATGCATTCTTGTGTACAACAAAATATTCTAGTAATTTTAGTTCTTATTAGTTGAACAATGATCATTGCCACAGGAAGCTTTTGAAGAAAGCGTTCAGCAATATTGTTATTGGAATTGAAGAATAGAAACTCGTGCTGCCTTGTGTTTTCTGTTGTTTTAAATGGGGAGCTGGGTTTGTTCGAGCGATATTTATTCACCATCCAGCACTCCAAAGCGAAAGCCCGGAGGAGTGTGCAGACACCATTTGTAATTTAGCTCTAGTTCAAAATGCCTGGTAAGTTAGACCTTGCAGTTGCTCAACTCATTCATAACTTCCAAATATCTTTTCATATTTCACAAACGTGGCTGGATCATATGCTTAGGTTATTTTTATGCATGCACGGTGTTTTACAGTGAAGGATATTGCTCTGAAGTGCAAGATGGAAATCAAACTGTTGGAAATCCAATCTCATGCAGTGCATAATACGGTGGGCATTTATTCTCATTCAAGTTAAAAAGAAAGCCTTCCTCTGTAAATTTTGTAGCTGAAGTTAATAAGAATCAAATGATTAAGATTTCTGATGAGACTGTAAATTGTATATTTCGCATGCAAAGTGCGTTGTTACGGTAAGAAGCCTTTTTCTCTCCCACATTATTCTTGATGTTAGGGTTTCACTCATTATATTTCTATACTCTGTAGGCACCATGTGGATACAATTCCTGCTTGACGTGCTTTGAGAAATGGATTTGACAAGGTAAAAGGACTGTGGCAAATCGTTGCTGCACTAGTCTTTGTTAGGACGGCAAAGACAGTTGCTACATCAGCAGAGAATTCTTCTACACCTAAGCTGATCCATTACATTCAGAACGACGATAGGCAGTAGTCTGTTATATTGTGAGCATTGTAAACTTTTTAGATTTTAATTTTTCGTATTATTTTCAGTAGCATGGCATAAACGTTTATGCTTTTTTTGTAGTGGAGCTTTGTAGCAGCCATGGCTATGCATCTGGGAAGTCTTCCAAGGTACGTTATGATTAACTCAAGGACATTGTGTAGGCTTTCAAATTCCTAATATATGCAGGTTCAGGGAAGACTGTCTCCTGGATCACTTTATCACATAGATGATGGTTGTTGGGACACTCATGACATTGCAAGCATAGCAATAAAATGTGAATTTTCTGTACAATTTTGCGATTTACGGTCATCAAAGTATATATAGCATCTGACTATTTCGTCTATTTTTTTTGGAGACTAACCAGCATGGGTTTTCTCGTTAGGTTAACAAATATAATAGAACAGACAGATGCCTTTCAAGTATGTGATCTATATAAATTATATTCCCAGAAGGCCCTCTGTCATAGTAAGCATTAAATTGTGGTAACTATGAAGGTATAAAGTAGCAAATAGAGTTTCAACTTTGCTAATTGATTTACCATAGGCAACAGCTGGAGAGGACTCTAAGATCCATGTTTAGTATTTGTGAATTGCGGATTTACCACTCTTGGAGCTTCAAGGTGATTCTCGCTGGTAGATATACAAGCAGCACTGCACATCGTCTTCTACTCGTCTCATTTTCTTATTGCTATTTCTATGTTTCAAGACGTGGAGAATATGTTTTAATCCACTACATGAAGAGCTCATGCTGGTACAATGTCTGGTTTTGATTTTCATGTTTATGTGTGGCAGAAGCATTGAGATTGTTGGTAAAGAAAGATAATAGTTCATTACCTAAATGGGAACAGGAATAGAAGGCACATACACCTTCAAAATGTGAAAACTGTATTCATCAAGGCAAATGGGGTTAGAGAAAGACATATTCTTTTTGCTAACGTTGGATTGTTACTGTAGAGCTCAGGGATGGATTCTGTGGTAAACCATTGGCATGTGAACTTGTTTATTACTGAGGGAGAAAACCCCAGAAGGTATTATTGTGTCTCTTCAAACACATAAGTCTGCATTTAATGGGATTATTGGTTGCATGTAGAACTGCCATTCCTGATGTACACTGAACCATCTTCCTCCTGCTGCAGGTATTGCATGGACCTCAAAAAATCCATGGGTGTTTGCATCTATGTCTTATGATGGTCAAGAATTCTCCTCATAGTTCAATATTCCATAGAGTGTTGTGCCTTCAGAAATACACGAAGAATAGGCAGAGATCCTTACTACTATAAAAGGCCATAGGCATAAGCTATGCAGTGTGCCTTCACAGAAAAGTTTTTTGTAAACATGGAACGGTGCTCGCAAACCTCATTTTCTAAAGTCAAATAACGAACTGCATTAAGAATGGATGAGCAACCACAAAGCAACTAAAATCAAAGAATAAAACGATTTAAACACATCTCCCTCTCTGAATTTTATCCACGGAAGGTTTGAAAATCTTGCTGGCCAACAATGGAATCATGTCGATGTATTTCGTTCATCAAGCATCGGAAAGGAACGTCCGTAAAAAAATGAGAAGGGCAATGACAGGCAAAGTATTTTTAAAAAAAAGTGTTAAAAAAAATGGCATGGAAGGTGCTTAGGGGGTGCTTGGGTAGCGCAAAACTGTCCCCCACCTATATGCTTTGACCCAATTGCACCTTATCAAACATGCCCCACCATACAAGGTAAGAGAAGTACGAGAACATGTATCTATTCTTGTTCTGGCCAGAGCAATTATCAAGCTGGAGGTAGAGCCTCCTCGATAGCTTCTTCGGTCGTGCGATCTCCTTGCGGGGCACATCATGATATTCATTGCAATTCATTGTGAAGGGTGCACACACTTCAATGTAAAAAGTGCCAATTCATTGTGAAGGGCACACACACTTCAATGTAAAAAGTGCCATTCGTGTATAAATTTGTGTAAGGCACCCTAGGCTTTTGAACATTTAGATTTATAACGATCTCCTTTGCACTTCGATATGAAAGGCACATGCACTTCAACGTGAAGTGCACTCTTCGTGTATAGATTTATATAGGAAGGGCACCCTTCAGTGGTACCCTTCAACTTTGAAAGGGACCCTTTCGGAAGGGTGCCCTTCAGCTGCACACTTCAACTTTGAAAAGAACACTCTCGGTATAGATCTATACCACAAGATCTTCATTGCACTTCAATATAAAAGGAAGATGCACTTTTTTGAAGTGCACCCTACCCGTATAAATTTATACCGAAAGGGCACCCTTCGATAGTGCCCTTCAACTTTGAAAAGAACCCTTCGGTATAAATTTATACTGGAAGGGCACCCTTTGATAGTGCCCTTCAATTTTGAAAGGAATCCTTCCGGTATAAATTTATATCAAAAGCATCCACATGCCAAGAATAAAGCTCATTATCTTATGATATTGCAATTTGAAAGACTCGAACACATGACCTCAACAATGTTACAATAACAAACCAACCAAATATGTTAAATTGCCATACGCTTTTTAATTTTCTTAAGGAAAAACCCCAACCTTATACTAATTTATACAACAAGTCATGTTAATAAAAAGAATCTGTGTAAATTTATACAACAAACCCAAAGAGGTGCAAAAATAAAGAGGAACCAATGTGCTAGGCATACTCAAGAGGTTTTGGATGCCATAATTGTTGTCCTCATTGTTGCGTATTTGCTATGCATTTCTAATAGAGAAAGAAATCATGCTTTAGTTACTTGTTAGTTCGGCTTTGCATTCAAATATAGGCCTTTTTTTTGCCTTATTCTCGTGGACGTTAAAAATTTTCTTCTTCTTCTTATTCATCTACTCCTGTGAGTGAGTGAGGGACCAGGTCAAATCCACCACAGGTCTGTGTTTCAATAGTGAACAACTATGGTATCTCTAACTTTTACAGAAATCAAGGATTATAATTCAGCCAATGTCAGAATTGCGTTGTTTTAAAGCGTGAGCACCCGATAAGCGGTTGATCGGCGAGGAATTTTTTTTTCGATGAGAACATAAAACAAGTAGGTGCCAATCCAAGAATACAGGAAACACAAAGAACCGGATCACCCGCCTCTCGGGATTCATGCTATTAATAGAATTCCAA
>JAANSK020278046.1:0-20748 GCA_011763485.2 Isoetes engelmannii
AGAGAGGGGGGGGGGAATTTTATTGGTTTGCAAGGCACACACTACCAGATTTGCACATTACAACTAGCATATGGGCCGGATTTCAACAAAGTGGATCCAACTATGAACTCCCATGCATTTTATGAAATAGTGCAAAACAACATTTGGGTTTTTTTTTTATTTCATACCACAATTTCTTACGCAAATGTAGAATTGATTTAAGGTGCACATAAGATTACAATTGCCCATTTGGCATGTGTCACAAATTCAATGCTTGCAAGATTTGCAGGAAGGTTTTGCTTGAAATTCATTATTTGAAGCTAGAACGTCATTTTTCCCATTTCAAGAATGGCATTGTTTTCATTTTTTTAATTAAATTTCCAATTTGTCGAGTGCTTCATATTCAAAATTTGCTAGTTGGCTATTCAAAGCCTAGAAGTGTAATTAGATACACTATAATTAATTTATTTTTGAAACTAAACTCGCTTGCAGATGGTGAATAGCCAGCTCTGCCTCCTACTGAGTAGCATACGAATACCATTGGGGTTGAGGACATAGAAGCACATGCTGGCCTTGGCTCTCATATGGGAGGCACACAGGTTGCTGACTCACATGACCCATTGCAGATACCCTCCCAGGTCATGGGGCCACCACATACATGTGTGAGGGCATCACATGGATGTGTGAGACCATCATAGGGCATTAGGCAACAGAAGAGGGTGTTGATCCTGATCTGGGAGGAAGGGTGTACATCTCCAGTGATGGCTTCTGCCAAGCACTGGCAGTTGAGAAGGCTATGTAGTTGATTCTTAGTTAGTTGGTATTGGATAGTTACGTAGATGATTCCTAGTTACTTAGTTGATTCTTAGTTACTTGGTATTGGACAATAATCTAGTAGTTCAATTCTGCACCTCTTATGTCAGAAAAGGTGGGTAGAGATCTAAAAGCTGGTAGATGTATGGATAATTTTAGCTAGAATTCCCATAAATTCCCATTAGATTCAAAGTATGCATGAGAGCCCACTTAGCTATAGATTCTATGTTGTGATTGAGCACTAGTGGGAGCAATGGAGTCGTGGAGGTAGGACCTTGCTGAACAAGGCTACTAGGAACCTTATAGTGGGTATAGAAAATATAAGATAAGATAAGATAACTTTTTTTATCGTCCACGGAGGCATATATTGCCGGATTTGCACCTTGCAACTTGTTCATATGGGTCAGATTTCAACAAAGTGGATCTAACTATGAACTCCCATGCATTTTATGAAATGGTGCAAAACATAAGGGCATTTGGGGTTTTTTTCTATTTCATATTAAGTTGCCACAATTTCTTTATGCAAAAGTATAATTGTTTTACGGTGCATATAAGATTACAATTGCCCATTTGGCATGTACAATGAACGTTTGGTGCTGAAATCTATAGGAACAAAATGCAATCATATTTTGCCTCAAAGTCAATGCTTGCAAGATTTGTAGGAAGGTTTTGCTTGAAATTCATTTTTTGGAGCTAGATTATCGTTTTTCTCATTTCAAGAATGGCATTGTTTTCATTTTTTTATTTAAATTTCCAATTTGTGAGTGCTCCACATTCAAAATTTGCTAGTTGGCTATTCAAAGCCTAGAAGTGTAATTAGGTACACTATATTATTTTTGAAACTAAACTCGCTTGGAGATGGTGAGCAGCTTTGCCTCCTATTGAGTAGCATACACATACCATAATTGGGGCTAAGGACATAGAAGTACATGTTGGCCTTGACTCTCATAAATAGGAGGCCCACAGGTTGATGACTCACAATACCCATTGCAGATACCCTCCCATGTCATGAGGCCAGCACATGCATGTGTGAGGCCATCACAAGGCATTAGGCACAGGGAGAGGGTGTTGCCCCTGATCTGGGAGGAAGGGTGCACATCTGCAGCGTTGCCTTCTGCCAGACACTGGCAGCTGAGAAAGCTATGTAGTTCATTCTTAGTTACTTGGTATTGGACAGTTACATAGTTGAATCTTAGTTACTTACTTGATTCTTAGTTACTTGCTATTGGACAATAATCTAGTAGTTCAATTCTGCACCTCTTGTGTCGGAAAAGCTGGGTAGAGATCTAAAAGTTGGTAGATGTATGGATAATCCTAGCTAGAATTCCCATAAATCCCCATTAGATTCAAACTCTGTACGAGAGCCCATTTAGCTGTAGATTCTACATTGTGATTGAGCACCAGGGGGAGCAATGGAGTTGTGGAGGTAGGACTTTGCTGAACGATGCTACTCGGATCCTTATAGTGGGCTAGACTTATAGTCGGTCATTGTGTGTGGGTCGAGTATAGTTTGACACCTCCAGTGTTAGGTGTTTCTCTAAATCGGTGTTTGGGGGGTTAAGTCGGGTATGGACGTGTTGTCACGATCCTTTAGCTTCCCACAGATCCATTGTGCTCTTGGACATGACTTATCTTGTACCTGCCTCATCAAACCGAGGAGATGTAACTTAGAGTTGTCCCATAGTTGCGATTACCTATTTAAAAGGCTAGAATCACTGCACAACATGTCTCACCCTATCTGTAAAGTGTGTACATGAGGGGCAGATGGAGTGGAATACCCTAGCCAATGTTTTATGCCAGCCATTGCTATGATTCCATCTGTTGCTTTCTAGCCCGTTAGCCAACCCTATATGAGTTTGAATTGGGGTCAAAACCCTTATTTTTGTTGTATTATGAATGATGTATAGTTATCTTTCGAGTTGATAGATGGGCTACCCTTCGTGGTGGCATATTCTATCTAATATGATAAAGAAATAGTGTCCGTGAGTCTGTGTAAGTCCTCCTATATCAATGGTCGAGAAGGCGCCACGTGGCGCGATCTCGACCGTCCATCTTGATGGGAGATGAAAACCCCTTTGTTTGAAATTCTTTTTTGTTTTGGGAGGGATTCGAACCCTAGTGTGTAGCCCCCCAATCCCACCACCCTAACCACTAGACCAAGCAATAGTTTCTTTGAAAAATTGGTGGCTCAAACATAGTTAAGGCTAGGGCCCAATCAAATGGACTATTCTAGAAAGCTCTAGATGGCTCTAGAATGTCCTAGAATCTTCTAGAATATTCCAGATGCTGATGGATAAGCACCTCAAATCTAAAAATAGAAAGTCTTTTTTCAAGACTCACAAAGACTAAAAATAGAATGTTCTAGAGTGTTCTAAATGCTCACAAGTAAGCAGGTTGAGCAGGTGAGTCTAAAACTAGAAATTTTTTTGAAATTTTGCAAAAAACCAAAATAGAATGTCCAAAAATGTTCTAGAACATTCTACATGCTCATGGGTAAGCACCTCAATCAAAAGTAGAAAGTTTTTCTGAAAAGTTTTTCTAGATGGATCTAGAATGTTCTAGATGCTAGAAATAGAATGTTCTAGATAGGTGTATAGGTATGATGGGTATAGGTGTATAGGCATGGTATGATAGGTGTATAATATGATAGGTATATAGGTATGATAAGTGTGTAGGTCATAGGTATAGGTATGATAGATGTAGGTGTATAGGTGTGATAGGTGTAGGTGTATAGGTATGATAGTTATGATAGGTGTATAGGTATGATAAGTGTGTAGGTGATATGTATAGGTACGACAGGTATAGATGTATAAATATATAATAGGTGTATAGGTATGATAAGTGTGTAGGTGATAGGTATAGGTGTGATAGATGTAGGTGATATGTATGATAGGTGTATAGGTATAATAATTATGTAGGTGATAGGTATGGGCATGCATGTGTCCAAACCGAGGCGAGGCCGCCATAAAACATATATGTTGCATGGAAATTATAGGTATGCATGGATGGGCATGCATGTGTCCAAATCGAGGTGAGGCCCCGGGCGGAGGCCGGGGCCGAGCCGAGGAGTGTAAAAGAATATATGAATTGTTGCTGTGTGCTACTATGTATGCATGCTTCCGCAATATAGCATGTCCCGGAGGAAGAATGGGCCAATGACACATCCATGTCCGTCGCTCCGACACAGTGATGGGAATCAGGTTGTGAATGGTAAATAAATGTGTCCATGAGATATTTTTTAAGAGATATCAAAAGAGACATTTAGTTTGAGAAACTGTATCAAAAGAGAGTTTAAAAAGTTTGAAAGATGTCATTGGAAACACCATAAAATATAAACTATGTCAAAACCAACTAAGTGTCGAGTATCTTACATGGCTCCATACATGTACAAATTTGTTCTCGTATGGCTATTCTACTCTCGTTAAAAATTACATGCGGCAAAATCCTTACACATATCAATACTTTCTTGTCCAAGTAGGGAAACCTACTTGGAGGATCAGAAAGGGTTTACTTTCTAAAATTAAGGTTGGATTACCTTATTGGATGAATAGAAGAGGAAATATGTGGGAATGCCATGCTTGTTCAAGTGAGGGACGCCTGCTTGATGGATCAACATGGGGATTACTCTTGTACGTCCAAGTGCAGAAATCACCTTGGAGGATCAGAGGAGAACATTCTTAGGATGATAAGATTCGAGAAGGGAAGAACTAATACACTTTTTAGAAGTTGATCAAAGATCAACATTGAAAAGGAAGGTTGGATGATTTTCTTCCATGTTTATTGATGATCGAGGACTATCAATCGTGGGAAGGGAAGGATTGTTGTAGTACAAGCACTAGAGACTGGTCCACAATGAAAGTGCTATACAGTTAAGGCAAAGATATACAAATTAATATCCTTAGATGTTGCCTGGTAATATAAGGGCAACGGATATTAATATTCCAAAAGGAGACACTTAACACCACAAAGTCTATACATTTCTTATTAAAAAGGGTTTGGATGCAAAGAGCATAAATGAAGCAATAATTATCTAACCTGGCATTTCATTCCCAGATTGAAGCTCGGTAGGTAGGGGTGCCTCCTGTCGTGCCCTAACCTCGGGCGGGAGCAACCCTCCCATTGAATCGCCATGACACCCCCTTACGGTCATCGCACATGTGGTCCTTAAACGTTCTTGGCATTCCAACTCACGTACAGGCTGTCTCCCATGAACGCCATGTTAGTCGTTTAGCGTTGGGGAGGTTGCCCGCCATCGTGCACCTGCGAACCATAAGCGTGTATTCAAAAAGGGGTTGAGCATGCCAATTCGAAAGGTGAATACAATGCTGGTTGTCTAAATTGGCTCCCAAACCTTGCACTCGACTGCCCGAAGCAAATTCAATTGCCCCAACTCCCACTATGGTTTTTGATCAGTACAAATACTTGCTCTAGCCCTTCTGTTTTAGGAAATAATGCCTATAGGCATTTCAGAGCACAGTAGCAGACATGGTTGTGACGAGAGACATGGTTATGACGAGAGCATAAGGACAAAAAAAAGAAGGGGAAAACACAAAATTTATACATTTTTTTCCCACCAAAGCGAGACTATCTAGTTCAAAATTTGTGGAAAAGTCATGTCACAAGACTAGCAAAATGTGGAAAAGTCATGTCACAAGACTAGCAAAATGATATAAAATACAACTTCCCCAAAATCTTTATGGCTTTGTGGCAATTTTCTCAAACTACAATGGTGGCCTTTTGGTAATTTTGTAAAACCAAATAGCTTTTTGATATTTCCCAAAGTTTATTGGTAATTTTGTTAGTTCATTCATTAGTTTATTTCACTTGATAAAAGGGCAAAGCACAATCATAGAATTGAATTCATTAAATTGATATACACTAATATAAATATCTTGCTTCAATGCACCACACTTATATATATAACGAATTGAAGCTCCTCCCAACATTAACCATTTTTAATCGAGCATGTGCGCGCACATATTTAGGTTATATGTATTTGTGATATAATTTTTACATGCGTAGGATAGGCTGCAGTTGCTATGCCTTCACTCCACGCTCCAGTTTTGCTCCAGAGAAAACCTGGTTCCAGTTCAACGCATGCCTTCGCTTCTGGAAGGAAGGGCAAATTAATATTCTTGTATATTGGCTACCTCCACACCTAGCCGTGGTCAACACTAATCTAAAACGGCCACAAATCTGTGTATGTTTCTTCTTGTGGTTTGGGGTGCCACATGAGGGCAAGCATCCTCTCGAAAGGGGAAAAATGTGATGGACATATTAGGGTATGGGATAAAAAAAAACTGGATAGGTTAGAGCCTAATAATGATCCACCCTTGGCTTGTTAGTTGGCACTACAAGCATCCTCTAGGAGGGGGAGAAGAAATGTTATGAACATAGTAGGCATGAGATAAAAAACTTGGATAAGGGCCCAATAAGGATCCACCCTTTTGGTTTGTTGGTTGGCACTAGAGGGCTAGTGCGTATCGAAAGGATGCATGAAAGAACAAAGCAGGTTTGGGCACTGCTGTATGTTGGATAAGAGCAGAAGGTAATTCCTTTCTGAGCTCTTGTTTTGCAGAATTGGAAAGGGAAGGTACCTTGTAAACTGGTTGCACAAGACTAAATAAAGAGAAGTGTGTTAGAGCTTAGGTATTGCTTTTTCTAGAATTCATATCCAGAACTTTCAACAAAAATAAAACTCTACGTGAAAATCAGACCAAATTGTTGAACGAATTTATGGACACCCAAGGACACTACGATATGTGAAATGGGAACATGGAGTGGATTTTGGGCTGGCAGTTGGCCCTGCCTACCCGGAATCCACGACTTGTTCCCATTCCACTATGTCAACGAAAGCTACGGCGCTAAATCGAGGATTAGGTATCAGCTAGTAGGAAGAGGGGTTGTATAAGAGACTCTACCCTAGAGGGAATTATAAATGGTACCAAAAAAAATGAAGATATTAGAAACCGATTGCACTAGCCCTCTAGTGCCAACCAATAAGCATACGTGGTAGATCCTTATTGGGCCATAACATTTCCAAGGTTTTTATCCCATGCCATGATATGTTCATAACACACAATATGAATGTTTATCTAGGAATAACCACTTGGCTATTTAACCAAATAACTACAAGCTAGATAAGAAAAGTTTCATGTGCATGAGACACCCATTTCTCCTGTTCAAAAATGCTGCTAAATATTGTCGTATCTTGATTTTCAGAGACGGCCACGAAATGGCTGGAACATTGTATTCTTGATAAAGAGACATTTTTCTCCGTCTCTTCCGCATGAGCCATAACATCCATCCTTTACACAAAGTTTAAAACAATTTTCTTATTAGATTGACATGGTGCTGAATATAGACCTAACAAAATCTCCTTCTATGACAATGATGTTTGTAATATATCCCTCAATTTATTCCAAACTGTCTGAATTTCCCTACACTAGATGAAACAGTGCTCAATCGTCTCCTCCGCTTGGCCACACAGTAAACAAATTAATGAAAACTGCACCTGAATTTGCTAACCACAGTGTTAGCACCTAACGACTCTAAACAAACTCTGCCATAACATTGTAGATACTTTTGGTAGCAAGTGTTGACCTTTCCAGACCCGTTTGAAAGATATACCCATTGCAAGGAGAGAGGTATAATATCCCTAATATCCCTTCGCTGTAATATCCTATACGCCTTTGAAACAAAATGCTTTCTATCAAAATTCTTACGTGGTAAGCAGAAACCGCCAACTTGAAGGCAAGCGAACAAAGGTATATGAGCAATAACCAAATCCTAAACCATGTTGTCCCTTGCTTTTACATTTAACTCCCTTCGGAATGACTCTCAAGAGCGTTATACTCCTCAAAAGTACCAATCCCCAATACAAGAAATCGCTGCTGCATTCCTTGAAGTCTTTCATCTACAACCAAGAATAATGGTAGACTTCCTCTACTCGTTTCCACCTGCAGCACCATAAAGGTATGGAGACTGAAGTGCACTTCTTAGTATCCAAATGCCAATGGCCTTTCACTGTCTCATGCTTTCAATAATCCTTTAAGAAATGGTGAGGCACCCCCAAAAGGGGTAAGTTTATAAATAAGATAGAATAAGAATTTTTAACGTCCACGGGAACCCAATTGGGTTGGGACCAAGTATATGGAATGGCGGCATAAGCCCGAACTGGAACTCGAGGACAAAGCCCCATCACAAGAACAGAAATAAACATTATAAATAGAACCAAAGAAGAGTTGGACTATACACCAATTGCCCATGGATCAAAAAGCTACTGATCCCTCATGATAGCCTGTCATCCTTTGTACACTGCCCACTTCCGTTGCAGGCGAGCTCCGCATACATGACAGAGTTCCTCTTTCCATCTACAGAGTTGTGCTAGGGTGAGATCCTCTTGGATGGAAAAGGTGTTTCTATCAGGTGGTTGCCATGCCTCAGAATATGCAGGCCAGTAGCATCTCTAAACCGAACTAGGAGGTGACGGGGGCGGTCAGGACGTGCTCCAACTCGACTAGTCGAGATGATGCCATCTGCCTGGATCCACATAGTCTGTGTGAAAAAGTGCTCCATTTCTTCCTTAGCTGAGCAGTCATCCGCCTCCGTAATACGAACAATTCGCAGGTTCAACCTAGGTTGTCCTCCGGTGAGCTCCATGTTTCTCATCCTCTGGTGAGCTCCCTGTCTCAGGACCTAGTGTGTGCCGTTTGCTGTCCAATATATTGCAAGTCCTCAGTGTCTATGTGGACATCTACTCTGTCTACGTGGTCCAAAACAATGGCTGTTCTGATCCTCTCCCCTGAGGGCAATACTTCGTATGTGGCAGCAACTCCCACTCGGACGTCTGCACTAAAGCCTCACTGGTTTTGACACATTGACCAACATATTCTTACTGTATCAATTGTGTCCATTCCTCAATAGACACAGTCAACGATGTGGTCGCCATCCCTCCCCCGGAATGAATAGCTCACATCTGGTCCTGCAGCGACGACGGGAAACACTGGACTTGCAGGTCCACGGAAGCCAAGAGGCCACTGCGGCCCAAAAAGGAGCGAAAGTTTTAGTGGCCCCGGCGGGCCATTTGGCCCCGAATTACCTATTTTGAGAAAATATTCTGGGCGGCCTGAGTAGGATGAGTTTGCTGTCTAGTAGGTGCAGATTCGCCATTTTGTAGCAGCTTATTATTTTCTATTTTTTGAAGCACTCATATCAATATATTAAAAGAATAACCATAATATACGGTGAGTGAGGAGAAAGAACAGCGACCCCGAAGGGACTGCGATACCCCGCCACTCCATCAAACTCTCAATTACAACTGAACAAAATGACCATCACCATCCACAATCCCCAGGAAGTCTCGCCAAATGGCGAACTTCCGCTCTGCCAGCCCCGGATACATCTAGAAACTCTGAAACAGCTTATACCTTAAGCGGGGAATCAAAGAGGCTGAAGGCTGCTGGATTTCCTGAAAGACCCGCAGCCGCCATCGCTTCCAAATCAGCCACACTAACCAAGCCACGCATAGATGCAAGGCTTGCTTCCTTGGAAGGGGCCAACTACCTGGATACAAATGCAACAGCAGCTGCTGACTGGTTAGCCGAACCCGAAACCGGGCCAATTCATAATTTTGTAGTTTGGGACAGTTAAAGGATTGGAATGACCAATTCATTCTTTTGTAGTTTGGGACGTATCAATATTTTGGCCATTTGAGTTCGATGGATGAAGGATACTGGCTAACAAAATGGCCATTCAAAGCGTAAGTTATTCTTGTTGAGAATAATAATTTTTCTATACCCTTGGGGATCTTTATTAGAACCTAGTGTCCAATTGTAGTAATATCTATCATAAAATATAACTATGTTTGGTAAACAAGTATTTTTTGAACTTTGCTTGCAGAATCAGATTGCATTTGCATTCTTTGAGCCCATCGATCTATAACTTGAGTTGCTAGATTTATATGAGCACATTTGAGGTGTAAGAATTAAATCAATGGGACGTCACAATCCAAATTTGCTATTACTCTAAATTTGGCCACATGAAGCGTTGAAATTTTGAAGAAGGAATTGCCATTTGGGTTAGACTTATGCTGGAAAATATTAGCAAAAATGGCCATTTCAGGCTACACTTCAACAGTTAAATTACATAAGGAATGGCCAATTCATTTCACTTATAAAAAATTATACGGTGCTTAAAATTTTCCCTGCCAAAAAGGGATGCAGGTAAATTGAACGGGACCACAGAATTAGCTTGTACTTGGATATGGAGCTGGACTAGATCGAGAACTCGTAGGTCGTGGGGCCTTTTGTGTGACCAAAGATACCTTAGGAGGAGGAGGCTTCTTCATGGCCATCCATACACCGAATCTCTCCTTATTGGAGATCCTTCCGTCTATGGTGCGCCTTATGCTTGTCAAGAACTCTCAAATTTCCTTTGCGAAACTTGTGAGAGCCAGAAATAGGACTGGGCAGCAGCATTGAGCTGTTGGGGATTTTAGCGTCTGGAATAAGAATCTGGAGCTCTAAAACCTCAAGAGTGCAACATGCAAAAAGAAGGGGGGGGGGACCCTAAGCTGCCATACCGTAGTGGACAAGGCTAGATAGTGTGCAGAACTCTCCCCTATAGTGTGCTCCTTGGATCTATTCCATGTGCGCCGTAGCCCTTAGCGATCATTGATGCTAGTCACCAATGATGGCGGTGCTAGAAGAGCACCCAAGGTAAATCTGCTTTCCGATAAGGCTTACCACATGGAGAACAATGAGTCAATGACTGATACACTAACTCCAAACCTGAGGATTTACAATCTTCTTAAAGAATTTCCCATATAAACTTAAATACCAATCTCCTGCTAGGAAGACTAAAATCAAGCATCCCGAGACCCCATGCAATTTAAGTCTCAAACATTTAGTCCATGCAACTTTAACATCTGGTCCTTGCTCATCTCATCTGAGCAAAGTAATCTTGCCTTTCGTTAGAAGTAATCATTGTGTAAGGGTTAGTTTGTACCCACCGCCTTCTCACCAAGCCCAATCCGCTTTCGTTCGCCGCTACTAACCGAGTCTCGGTTGATTTCATCTCCTTTAGCTATATACTTTTAGTATTTTTTATATGAAAGACTGGGTCAAAAACACCTATATGTAGCAAAGCCCAAGAAGCCTGCATTTGGCATGTCAACCATGCCTAGCCACATCGAGATGAAACCATGCAAAAATGCATATAATATAAAAGACGAGTACATATACGATAGCACTGTATTTGTAGAGCATGACGTATTATACGATGTACGAGCTATTACATAACAGACTTTCATCCGTCGTGGGCCTTATTGCGAAACTTGTGAGAGCCAGAAATAGGGCGGGGCGATAGCGTTGCGTGGCTGGGGATTTTAGCGTCTGGAATAAGAATCCGAGGCTCTTTAAAACCTCAAGAGTGCAGCATGCAGAAAGAGGGGGGTGGCGAAACCCTAAGCTGCCAAACCGTAGTGGACAGGGCTCTAGTGTGGAAAACTCTCCCCTATAGTGTGCTCCTTGGATCTATCCCATGTGCGACCTTCGCAGCCTTGAGCTATCATCGATGCTAGTCACCAAGGATGGTGGTGTTAGAAGAGCGCCCAAGGTAAATCTGCTTTCCGATAAGGCTTACCACATGGAGAACAATGAGTCAATGACTGATAATACGCTAACTCCAAACTTGAGGATTTACAGTCTTCTTGAAGAATTTCCCATAACTTAAATACCAATCTCATGCTACGAAGACTAAAATCAAGCATGCCGAGACCCCATGCAATTTAAGTCGCAAACATTTAGTCCATGCAACTTTAACATCTGGTCCTTGCTCATCTCCTCCCAGCAAAGTAATCTTGCTTTTCGTTAGAAGCAATTATTGTGTATAAGGGTTAGTTTTGTATATACTTTTAATATTTTTTTTATATGGAAGACCGGGTCAAAAACACCTATATGTAGCAAAGCCCAAGAAGCCTGCAATTGGCATGTCAACCATGCCCAGCCACATCGAGATGAAACCATGCAGAAATGCATATAATATAAAATACGAATACATATACGACAGCATTGTATTTATAGAGCATGACATAATATACGATGTACGAGCTATTACATACCAGACATGTAAGATACGAAACCACAAAAGCCGGAAAAGGCGTGTGGAATGTCTACAAGCAAATGATCTAAGGTAGTCGGCCACTTCACAAACAGCCAAACACTATGTCTAACAAAAGCAACCCCCAACAGAAGAAAAGCCTGCTTTCCTGCCAAATCCATACTCTGCAGCGTCAGATTGAAGGCCCAGTTTTTCCTTCCGATAGTTGCCGGATGGATTTCGATTTTTGCCTGTCATTTTCCTCACGAACTCTGCCCTTCTGTTGCTACAGTTAATCGGAAATCGAGAACAGAGCATGTGATTAGACAGCTCAGGATAGCTCCGGACCACCGGCTGGGCCCCGAAATCCGTCGTCTTTTGCTCAAATTCTATTATTTTCTTCTCTGCCACTGCATTCCTTTTGTCAGCTCTATTGGGCGATTCAGAGCATGCACAAAGAGCATGTTTAGTTTTTGCATTTATCAACTGCTTCACCTGATCTGATGAAGCTGCCGGCAATTGGGAAGACCAGGCCTGGAGAAAAAAAAAACCCATTAAAAATTTCTGGGTAATAGAGAGCTGCTATGGCCTATGGCAATGAATGGGTACTCCATTGCCTGGTAGATTAAGGCCGCGGCTATGGCATGGAGGAGACAATGGCAGAAACAGAAAATTCAAGATATTATGACATAGATTGTTAATCCCAATTCTGGAAAGTAAGGAATATGACTTTCTTTCTCGCTATTCAATGCCGGAACCTTCTCCAATCATGGAATTTTTTTGTGGGTTCTTGATCTGGGTTAGTTCCGATTTGATTCATGAGCTCAAGGCTTTGAGGTTGTGAAAATTTCTCCGGCGGGTTCTTGTTTCTATGGTGGGTTTTTCCTTTCTTGAAACTGTACACAATGGCCGTAGCTCGTGGATCTGAAGCCATTTAATAAGGAATCTAGGGGCGTAGTAGGTACCGCGTCTAGAGATAAGAGCACTTTTGTCCGAAGAAGACCGTTGAACTGATCGACCGCCGGAGTAAAGGTAGAATGTGGGTTTCACTTAATGCGAAGAAGCAGCTTTAATCCATACCTAAGCTTCTTCTGCCAAGCTTTTGCAGACATGAATCCTTCCCACAAACCCATATGACGACAAGAATCAAATCGGCCTGCTCTTTTTCTTTCTTGAATTTAGGGCTCTAAGTCATGGATCCTATCCCAGAGTGCCATTATCCAGAATGCTTCTTATGCATAGCAAAAGAAAGGAAAGAAACCAAGCTCAGTACTATTTTTGCAAGATTTTTCAGAGATTTGCCTGCTTATGATGAAGAGGGTCAAATCCTTGTTATCAGCAGGCTATGGAACACTGCCATGGCTCATCCAAATGAGGCAGAATTTGTGCAATTAGGAATATTAGAATGTATGACTGCTATGATATGGAAAGGCTTAAAGAACAGGGCATGGCTTGCAGAGAAGGAAAACATTTACATTCCTTACTATGCTGCACATATTATAGGCTCATATACAATGAATGTGGAAGAATTTGCTCAAAGGGCTGTACAAGCAGGGGCCATAGCTGCTTTGTTGGAGCTTTTGAAAGGAAAGCTTACTTGGGTAGAGCAGAGAGTTGCAGTAAGGGCTCTTGGGCATATTGCAAGCTATGACACAACATTTGTTCATGTTTCTCAAAAGAAAGAGGTGCTTAAATTTGCAATGCAGCTTGCTAACACTGGATTAGACATAGTGTACACAGGTTTTATTCAGCCTGTTGGTAAGAGAGTAGAATACCACTGTGATTTGCTGACCAGAGGCATGGGAGGATTAGAGATCGAAGCGCGAAAAGCCGAAGAATGGGCCAGCCAGCTCCTATGCTGGTCTTTGCAACTCATCAACTGTTTTGCACTGAGAGAAGAATTTCTGACAGAGATTTGTAAGGCAGAATTTGTTTCTAAGTTGCCTGAAATGTGGGGAGGCCTTGTAAATGAGAGCTCCCCTGCAGGAGTTGGCCTTCTCAGAACCATCTGTTATCACAAACTTGGCAGAATTGCTATAGCTAATTCTTCCTCTGTAGTTGCAGCCCTCTGCCACATTGCTAGGTCTTCTGATGATTGGCAATACATGGCTGTTGATTGCCTTCTTTGGCTCCTCCAGGATCCCATCACCAGAGAAAAGGTATGAGATTCTGCTCTTCCCTCTATTTTTTCAATTCTCTCTGATACTTGCAATTGAGGTTTAAAGCATTAAGTTCCATATATGCAGTATTAGGGACTAGCCTTATTGCATTACTTCTTCATGTTCAAATCCTTTCCAAAGTATTGGTATATATTCTTTTAGTCCCCTAGTTTTGACATGTCTATACTTGCTTTGATCAGGTATTTGACAGGGCTACATTAGCACTGGCAGATTTGATAGAATTGCCCAGCCTAGCAGATCAGAAAAAACCAGGGGAGGTTATCATTGAAGCCCTGCTACAGCCACAGTCTCCAGGACAGGCTATGAGCAGTGAAACACAGCAAATTCTCAACTACATCTTCCACCTAAAGCAGAGGACAAAGAAAGAGAAACACCTATCTAAAGATGACATCAAAATCAAGCAGGCAGCTTCACTGGTGCTAAAGTTAGAAGGAAACTCCAGGTTTTCAGCAGGAGACATCCAGGGAGCCATTGCAAAGTATACAAGGGCAATGGAAGTGTGCCCTATAAGGGCTAAAAAGGATAGAATCACAATCTACAACAACAGGGCACAGTGTTATTTGGTGATTGAAGAACCAGAAAGGGCTGTGAGTGACACTACAAGAGCTCTGTGTCTTCACAGTCCAGTAAACAGGCATAGCAGCAGCCTGTGGAGGAGGGCACAGGCCTATGACATGATGGGGCTGGCAAAAGAAAGCCTGCTGGATGCTATAATGTATGTAAATGAAAGCTTTGAGCAGCACCAAGGGCAGGAGGGTGTTGGAAGCAATGCAGAGTTTAAGAAAGGGGTTGTGCCTCATTATGTGCAGAGACTGGTGAAGAGGCAAATGCAGAAAACATGGCTGTTTAAACAGGCTGCTGAGAAGCATGGTTATGAGCAGCAGTTAAGAGAGGAGGAGGAGGAGGAGGGTGAAAATGAAGATGAAGAGTCTGAGTGGGAAACTGCTAGCAGTGAAAATGAAAGTGCAGGACAAGATGAAAGTAGTAGTAGTGAAAGTGATAGGGTAGAGAAAGATGTCTATAGAAGTAGGACCAATGCATTTCCTGCCAATTTGGTTCAAAGAAGAGCTAAGAGTTCTGCTGGAACTCTAAAGGACTTTAGATGTTGAATTTGACATTTGACAAGCTCTAGCTTTGTATTAGTTCCATTATGTAGAACCATTGTATTATGGCTTTGCATTATTGATAGTTCTTAAAGATGTTCCCTCAACAAGGGTACATCTTGCATATTGAATGTTGAGAAGTATTCTAACCATCAAGGCTGGAATGAGATTTTTAACTAATAAGTCTTAAGGACGCCTATATATTGAGTTAAACATGTATCAAGTTACAAGTCTTACTCGCAATTATCGTCCACATTTTAGAGGCAAGTCAAATAATCTTAGACCATTAGGATCAATAGTAAAACTTAGACCATGACTTCAAATTTTGATGTTCAACCCGAAGCCTATAATACATTGACCTTCAAATTTTGATGTTCAAGGCGAAGCCGAAGTGTTGTCGTGCAAATGGCTTTGCCAGATGGCCAGGTCTACATTTAATGCAACTAAGAGTGTTTCAGAAATAAAAAAGGATTTCTAGTTTGCTGCCTCTGTCTTGTGCAAGTTTGGTCACTCCATTGGAAGTTAGTCTTACAATTTCTTCATTGTCCAAAACATCTATTAAGGGATGAATTTTATATTTGTATTAAAGTGGAAGCTTAAATTGATATGTCACTAGAATCTAAATTGGTATTGCAAGGCAAATCTTATAGGCAAATGAGTGGATCTTGGTCCAGTTGTTCTTGTCAGTGCAAGGAAGTCAATATCTATAATTAATACATAATACATCCAGCCACTAGCCACTGCATCCTTCAAGATGAAGCCATTCCCCGAGAAGGAAGTTGATGTAACATGACAATGTTTGGCCTCTTACAAGCAATATAAACTAATATGTATTAAACCCTAAAGTTGTTCTAACTTGATATTTGTCTGGTGCAATGTTAGCAACAAATTTGGAGGAGGCACATGATAGTATACGGGAATAGCATCACATTGGCAAAATATTGAAATTTTGCTTACAATATGCCCTTCTTATTCTTCTTGGAAACAACATGCTGAAAATGAAAGTGAAGGACAAGATGAAAGTCGTGGCCAAACTGATAGGCTAGAGAGAGAAATAGAAGTAGATTTCCTACCAATTTGGTTCAAAGAAGAGCTAAGAGCTTCGCTTGAACCTACAAGGTTTTAGATGTCGACAATGGCATTTGATAATGGAACTGTACCAAGCTTGAGAAGCGCAAGCTTGGTACTAGTTCCATTATGTATATCCATTCTATGACTTTGCTTTATAGATAGTTCTTAAAGATGTCTCTTCAACAAGGGCACATCTTGCACCTCAAATGTGAAACTGTTCTAATCGATTTTTAAACGATATGTCTTGTATATTAAGTTAAATAGGTTGTTGAATCTTGTACAAAAACAAGGCAAAACACCTTCGACCACATCACCAAATGCTATGGCACTAATAACTAAGCCTTAAAATCATATTTTATTTTCATTAGCCACTAGAAACGTGTGCCCGGCAATGCCGGGCATTACCTAATGCGTGGGCATTTTATGAACCCAAGATGATATTAGTGTGTGCATGGACATCCGCATTGAGCGATGTATATATTGTCATGTGCCCGAGCATTGTTGGGGCGCTTGTAGGGATAGATTTGCAAGAGTTTTAGGGAAGTGTGATATTTTGTACGACATTGGTTGAGCTAAATGGAGTTGTTCGAGCGTTGGTCGAGCTAGATGGCTTTAGGGGAGTGTGATATTTTGCTTGGATGTTTCTCGAGCTAAATGTGCTTTGCTTAGGCTAGAAGTGTGAGGGTTAGCAAGAGTATTATTTTGCCCAAAAAATGCTTGCAATGATCATGCATGTTAGGTCAAATTGACTTCATCATCCTGGGAAGAGCGTTTGAAGAGAATGTGTTGCAGATCATTATGCAAGTTTCTCACTTATGGTTGCGAACACTTTTGGCTGCAAGAGATGGAAGAAATATCCATCTTCCTCTCTAAGTCGATTGTAAATTCTTGCGTTGTGGCATTCTTAGACACTGGTCGAGCTAGATTTGTGGGGATTTTTGGAGCCGAGCATTGCTTGGGTGCTTGTTGAGCTAGATTTGCAAGGATTAGAGAGTTCTTTTTTTCGACGGTGCTTGATGTTCTCGAGCTAGATGCGCGAGGGTTATACAATTTTGTCCAGGCATTTTTTACTATAGCTGCATGTTCGACTAAGTTGAAAAGTAAGAGTGCAAATCTTACATGTTTGTGAGGACTTAAAGATACCCATCAATCGTCTGAACATATCTAGGCCATTGTTTCTTGATGGAAGGTCCATGTGGACGGTTAAGATAGTACATCCAAAATCTAGGTAATTGGTTCTAGATAATAAAGGTCCACATGGATAGTTATGTGGTTGAAATTAGATTAATTATCAAATTCAAATGCAATCTCAAATTCAAATATTTTTCCTTGTTGCATTATTCAACAATTGATATGTAGTTATCCTACTAATTCCAATATTCAAATGATATGCACCCTTTAGTTATTCTACCAATTCCAATTTTACAATTGACATGCACCCTTTAGTTATTCTACTAATTCAAAATTTCTAGTAGCATACCGATACTATCACAAATTAGAGGTGGAAGGGAGAAGATGACTGTTGAAGATCATCCTCGTTAAAGGTTGATCAATATTCAATATGATTTTTAGAGCATCACTTATCATAGACACAATGCAAAAAGAAAAACAAAGTGCATATATAGTATGTATGATTGGACTTTATTATAAACAAATGGTCAAGTTGAATTTACTTTGGTACATGATCTTACATTAGATACCTTTTGTTTTCTTGTAGAGTGTAAAAATAAAAAAGATTATAATTTTAGGATTTAGCATCACCTAGCTATTGACTTTTAATTCTATTGAACCCCTGCTTCAATGATAGTGCAAGGTCTGTGTGGCATGTGCTTTGGCAACACGCCTTTCCTTCAACTATCTAAAATAAACAGGGTACAAAATACAGTTAAATTCTTTCAAATATAGATGTAAGATACATTCAGGTCTTTCAACATAGGTGCGTCTTTTCCCTTTCTCATATAGAACTGAAGGAAGCAGCAAGCATCATGTTTAGTTAGACAATCCCCTTCATCAATAAAATCATAAACTGAAAACATTTGAAGCTCAAATACATGGTGTATGATTGTACATCCATGCCGCATGAGTTTCAAAGAAATGATACCTGAAGCGTGAGATTTTGGTTCCTACGTAAAAGATTCTATTCAAAGCAGACTTAAAAAATAAGAATGCAAATCAGTTAAATCATTGGCAAACACTGCCATAACTATTATATCTAATTGCATCTTTGCACCCTTTGCTTCGACTTTGAGTTAAGGCCTGTATCACATTCTCATGATGGCTGATGTTTCCTCTTTTCAAAGGTGATATTAAAACCTGTTCTAGAGATATCCACCATCATGGTCCTTTCACAAGCTAATGTATCTTCTATAGACACTTTAAGATAAATAGTTCCAACGGAGAATTTTACACAGTTAGTAATGCACACTATAAATACAGACAATGAAGTTCTTTAAAACTTAAGCAAGAAACCGACCCATAATTTGCTAGTCCTTGAAACTCCTAGTCGACAGGAAGGATCGCTTATTCTTGAGGTCAAACATCACCTAATAAGAGAGGCTCCATCTTTCATAAGGAATAGATTACATCCATTTAAAGCATTACATCCAAATTTAAAAAATGTATGCTACAATCTAAATCCCAATTCCTTCTATACAAGGATGAATAAGAAGCATATAAGAACCGAGTTCAAATGCCTCATTAGAAAACAAAATCTAAAGAAGCATGGAATTCAGAGAAACATTTATACTTGAAATCCAGTTTACCTCAGTTTAAGTCATCTAGATGCATACAATCTATACCTTGTTTGAATATATATGTGTATCTTGTGGAAGATGCTCCTTGAAGTTTCTTTTCAGCATCAAGAGTCACCTTTATCCTTCCTCTTGCTCAAAAGGAATGTAAGAGTTCATGCATATATTTGGTCTAGTTCATCAATGTTTGTAGTTCATTAATCTTTAATTGGCATCCTAGTTCATCAAATATTGAGTAAAAGGAATGGCATTACACCTCTTCAACCTGAGGAGTGACTTCAAAAACATGTGTATTGGTACTTGTTATTCCCCCCAAAAATCAGAATCATCATTCGTTTTGACCTCGACAACTCAGCATCGGCATTGTCACAAATATTTGCCATAAGGAAAAAATATGCAGCACAGGAGTATCCTAAGAGATTTGGAATAAACTCATCTAATTATTCCACTGATAACTATGGAGACAACTACATTCATTCTTAACCAACTCATCTCTCTTCTACCCAATCTTTACAGATCGAACCCGGAGCTATTCCCCTTGTTAGTGCAGTTCTTTGGCCATAGTTAGGAGAAATGGAAATTCACTGAAAAAAGCGGGTTGGCATTAAGCAGAAGATATATTCCTCTAAAAATAGCAAGATGGATCTTTTTCTTACCCTGCTAGTTCCAAATATCTGAAACTTGAGCGCGTTGTTGAAATAGCTGCAGCACCATAATCAATGCAAGCTCCCTGTAAATATCACAGTCAAAATAAACTTTCGCAAATCGGGATTATCCGACTGGATGGATGATCACCAGCAATTCATTTGCTCCCATTTCTTTGCCATACCACCATCGTTATACAGCTACAAACCATGAGGATATGGCCATTCCATTTATAAAAATCATAATGATACAAAGATGGAACTTGGATTCTAAGCCAGAAATAGTGATTTTCAGACTGAGAACTGGACGCCAATATGCCAAAACATAAAAGAAAAGGTGAAGAGCTCGGATCGTCAATCCTGTCAGTCGCCATAGCCACAACCACTATAGCCATAGAAAGACACAACAAAAGCGCGACGGAGAAGCAAACTTTAAAATCTGGAACAAAATGCATACGACCAAAATACTCCCACAAGGGTTAAAGTGTCAGAGAATGTCGCATGCAGTGTTACATGAGGTGTTTCGGCACAATTCCCAACACCCTCACAAAATAATAGAGATGACTGTCGATACATCTAGTAAGGGCGCATGATACTCTTACCCTGGATTGGGTGATCCCGGAGGTCGGGATCTTCTGGAGCCTATGATCCTTGAGGACGGGACCCCACTTACTGCACAGTTATGGTGCAGATTTTTGAACCCTTATAGGGAAAATCATGGTGTTTTTGTGCCAAGGGAGAAGTAGGGCGAGCGCCACTGCTATGAAAGAACTTCAATCCGTAGGAAAAAGATTATCGAAACTGCGCAGTAAGCCATTAACTATGCAATCAACTGTGGGATCTCGCAGGAGGGGACCTCGCGTGGGGATCCCAAAGGAGGGGATCCCATTTGGTGATCCCGGAGAGCAGGATCAACCCAAACCAAGGTAAGATGATCTTCAATTCAACCTCTAGTAAGAGATGAATTTCATGTGCGTACTAGAGAGTGGAAAGTTTAATGGGTATATCACTAGAAACTAAATTGGTATTGTAAGGAAGGAAGGAAGGAAGGAAGGAAGGAAGTATATTTTAACATCCACGGAGGCCAAAGGCCTATGAGACGGTACAT
>JAANSK020278047.1:0-11173 GCA_011763485.2 Isoetes engelmannii
GCCTCACTACATCTCCATACTTCGTCAACCACCAGTTATGGAATTCATCAATAACAAAGACTACTTCTCCACTAAGATGCTGAGAAGTTATAAAAAGAGGAATCAGTCCATCATGAAACTCATGATACAAGTTCCCTGTATAACCCCCAGTTGTGAACATTACTACTGGTACTGAATGGTGAACATCACAACCCAGTACAGAACCGTTCTCTGCAGATTCTACTGCACTAACAGCTTTGAGCTTTACTTCATGCACCATATTCATGCAACTTGTTTGCCATTTTCTTGTATAAGGTTTTACCCTCTCTTCACCTATTGGAGTATCCTCATCTGCAGTGTATAGAATGAAGGAACCTGATTTACCATTCATTCGAACATCTCCTCGCATAAAGCAAACATCTGTTCGAAAATGTGATCGGTCACACGAGAAAACTTCCCCAACTAAGGTTCTGGCAGTTTCATTCCTTTTGACTCCGATACATGAAATAAAATCAAAATCAATCTGCTGGTTGATAAATAAGTGGTAGCAGGCCAGTCGTCTACATTTCTATGGCGATACTTCCAACCTCTACGAGACCTAATTTGTTGAGACCGGAAATCTAACATATTAAAAATCGCTGATCTCAGCCTGGGAAGCTAAATCAATATACAAACAAAATTCCTTTTTGAGAATCCAAAATGCTTATCTGATTCATGAGGACCTGGAGAAACAATACCCGCACTGAGGATAATAACAGTAAGTATAACCATGAAAAACATCAGAAGCAGCCCTAGTCGAAGATGGGTCCATCGTTTGCTACAAGTCACAACAGAGTGGCCTCTGGCGCCATAAAAAAGGCCATTTTCCAAAACCTTCCTCATCATGAAGGCCTATTTTTTGCCTGAACCAGACAATAAGGGGATCATTGCTGAAACAGAAGAGTTCTAGCTTTTGGAATCGAGAGTTAAGCTGGGGAAAAGACGAAAGGGCAAAACAAATGCACTAGTTATGAATTATTAAGGAGGCAAGCAGTGTCGGAATAGAGTTTTGGAACGAACATAGCCAGAGCTCGAAGGATCGAGGACTAAACTGAGGATCAGCCGACGATCTGGCATTGCACGCTTATTCAACTATCAGTGGTGCCTGCATCGACGTCTCCCCTTGCTTGAAAAAACTTTAACCTATCGACGGCTGCGCTTGCGGGAGAGCTGGTTCTTATCAACTCACCCTTCAAAAAGCACAATACCCAGCATATTCCTATTTTCTTGAAATCTCATCCGTCTAAATGGCATATTCACGGCATTGTACCTATTGGCTAATCCTTGCAAAGGGTATGCCCTTCGGGCAACCCAAAAAGCAATACTATTCTATATTGTTTAATCGAAACTAATATATAAGTGAAAAATGACACATAATATCAATTTCTTGCTCATTGCAAGGCGATTAGATGTTACTTATTTGTGAAATGCATCAATGGGTCTTCCAACGGGCAACCCATTGATGTGTCAGCATCTTGTTGACCAAATATTTGACGCAAGTTTCGATGGTGCAGAAGAAAAGTAAAAATATATCTGTGCACGATATACATTACATAATTTTAGAGATTTTACAAAGTTAAAGCAATCACATCATATTATATATTCTACACTATGAAGCTTGCACAATTCTACAAAATATACAACGAGACTGTAATTGCAACCCAGTTGAACAAGCCTATTTAGCATTCCCAGCAACGTTGTTGCCCAACATAAAATCTTCAGAGGAAGACACGGGCCGAAACATCCCTTCACCTTAGCCAAAAATCTTTGGAGTCTCACGCCTCTTCATCTCCTCTCTTATATTGCGCCCACATGAATCTGCTTTGGCAGCTATTCATAAAACAAGAGCTGAAAATTTATGAATCAAGAAGGACAAAGCAAACAATCTCGCACATCAAAGCTCTTGATGTTTCTAGAATTAGAATCCAATTGTCTTAGCCTTAGGTGATAGCTCCAAATTGACACATAACAACCATTGAACCATGCCAGTACAAGCACCAAAGCCCTTGCTATGAAGGAATCTCCCGTATACGACGGATGGATCTTACCATACAAGAATAGTTTTTGGATTCAAGAACAATCGCCAACCACTTAGGGCCTTGGGAACCTTCCCCTGTCACTATCCTCTTGATGCCCATTATTGTTTGTCCCTTACCGTACTGCAAAATCTTGCTCATGCCACAATGGCATTTCCAATAGTCCTCTAAGAGCCCTAGCAAGAAACATCACTTCCTTCATACATATCAGCTTCTCCTTTATCTCAAGATCTAAAAGGGGTTGGCCGGATCTTCAAACATGCCCTACTGCTAGAATTCTAGGCTCAAACTTGGCAAAGTCCGCTTTCTTGTGGCTGAACTCTTTCAACGAGCTCCGTTGAATCATGTTCGCATGGTCCAGAATATTTAGAACAAGATGCAGCTGCATAATAGGTATATCTGTATGCAGCCTGATCTGCACTATTTTCTTGGAACGTCAAATCTGAGCATCCCTCCAAATGTTATTTCTTCAAGACTGTAACCAAGCTGATAAGCTTGTCCTCACTCAAAAGGTCTAAAGGCTTTTCTTTCGCTCATATATTGTTCGAGTACTCACTGCCATATACTCCAATCCCATGTTTAATACTGGACATTCGTACACAGTACTACTGGGAGCGAAGGCATAAGTGGGCAAGTGCTCTTGAAGCGCCATCAAGATGACGTCCAACCGAAGCGTGCTGCCAATCCTGAAGCCACTGACCCTAATCCACTAAGTTAACGTGGTCAAGTGGCCTACGTTTGATGGCGCATCCGAACAAATCACATTGGAGCCAAGTTGAGGCGGTCCATGCAACCTAATAAACAACTAATAACTCTGCAATAATGATGAAAACAAGAATTTTGACTCAAAATAAGCACAAAATAAACCACGTGTCCACGAATCTTATGTAGAAGATAGTGTGGCCGCAAAACTCGAACCACTCGGCTACACTGATTACAACACGGCCACATGGTTGCTTCTGCATCTTGCAGCCGTGTTTGCTTTTGAACAAACGCGGCCGCAATTCTTTATTAGCGACCGCATTTCCGAGACCATGCAGCTGCTAAGGATAAACAGAATGTGTCTGCACCAACGACACCTGTGTTGAATTACCAGTGGTCGTCTATCAGCAGTATGCGGCCGCTTAGTGTCACGGCGCATGTGTACACGACTGCTTTCATTTACATTCATACGCGTCCGTGCGCTATGGGCATTGCATCCGCACTGGATCTTTTTTTTTCTTTTCCCTGCTCGGGGTATTGAATTGCCGAAATATGTTTTACACTTCCAAAATAAGTTTATTTTGAAAAACTACGTAGATAAGTTGTAACATTAATGTACAAAACCTATCCCTGGATGGAATCGTCATAAGAAAAAGCGTTGGAACAAGTCTCGGCACACATTGTGATAGATGCGGACGTGATTCCTCGTATCCATACACCAGACATTGAAATTGTTGACACGTATGGATTTCCACCACTAGTAGAATCACTGGAGTGCTACATATTATGGTACTAGAGAACCCACGGGGGAGGGGGCTGTTGATTTCCAACCAAGAACTTTTATTCCTCTGTGGTTTTAAGCATGTGATCCACTGGTAGATGGCAACCGGTTGCAGGCCCGATCTTGGGCGGCTCTGCAGCAGTGGACCGAAACCAGTTGTTGATTTTATTTTATTTTTTTCTTGATTTTTTTTTTTGGGAAGGGGGGGGGGGGGGGGGGGGGGGGGGGGGGCTGGAAACCAGCTGTTGATTTCCAACAAGGAACCAACAAAGGTTGGATTGGACTTGGTTTTGTTGTTTTGCACTTGAATGTGTATACTTCGTGCCAATAGAAGAGGATATCACCGCTGCTTGGCAAAAAATTCAAGGGCGATATAGCCATGGCAAAAAGTGGCAAAGCACGCCCGGGCCATTTTGGCCATGGCCATATCGCCCGAGAATTTTTGCCATTAACGCCTGCCCGAGGGCCAAGGCGTTATCTCCCTTAACGCCTCGCTCAACAGTTTATAGGCAAAGCCCCTAGGGCGTTATAGGCCTTCCTATAACTCCCTAGGGCATTTTAGCCTATTATAAGATGTGAAAGACACAATCCATTGCAAATAAAGGAAGAACTTGTATTACAATGCAAACAGAAATTCAATTCCTGCAGAAACCGCTCTGGCACAAGCAGAATTCGGTGCAGACTAAAATTGAGGAAAGAAACATCTTCGTCCAAAGAAATGAGCGAAATCCATTCTTTCACAGATCTGCATGCCTCGTTCTCAACCTGCAGCCACAATGTACCATTCAAAGGAGGGAGAGAGAAAGAGCTAAACCTGAGAAGAAGAGAGCAAGGGACGATCCTATCGTGGGATTTGAACACACTAAACCAAATTGCAACCACATAAAAAAAAGCATGCAGATGCATACTTTGTACCTGAAACCCTTGAATGCAAAAAAACCATTAAATCCAGAGCTCACAGTAGAAATCCAATAGGGATCTTTCCTTTGCTGAAACTCAGAACGAATGCTTACCTTTTTGCAAAACCTAGTAGATCTGACCTGTTGACCCCTTAGCTCTTCAATCCGGCTGTTGTAGACGCGCAAGCAGGTCGCTATCCACAACCAAAGTATGGCCTGATGGCCTTCTGCATGAATGCGACCAATGATTCATATGTACCATCCACAACCTAAGCATGGCCGATTTAGGTCGCTTCAAGCTTTCCAGCTATTGCCATAGCCCTCCATGGAATGAATCGACCTGCTTGGCTTTGGAATTCGGCCTGCCTGGCCGTGGAAAGCCCTTTAGGGCTAAATCCGGGCTACTGGGATTTGAACCCACTAAACCACGCCCCACGTAGAACCGCCAGACAAAGACCTGAAATACAAAACAAGCAGGAAGCAGGAAAACACAACCAATCTGCAGGGAAAAACCATCAGAGCCTAGAGCTTCCAGAGGTTGCAGATGCCATCGCGCATACAGAGGCCATGGTCTGGCCGCTTTTAGCAGCCAACGTGCGCGCAGGGCTTCTATTCCAGCACATCGAAGCCAAACAAAAAAAAAAAAAAAAAAACACTCCCCTAAATCTCGCTCCACCATTGTCAAAACCATAGTCAAAACATAATTGGGAGAACATTATAGCCTATTATAGCTGCTCGAAAAGTGAGGCATTTTCCTTGATGGCTTCTACCCTAAAGAAAACCTCGAGGTTTCTGAAGCTCACACCCGTATGCAATTTTTAGATTTCACCAAGCAAGCCCCCTACCTATCAACATTCTAGGAAGGTAACCGTAAAGGGGTATTCATGCCATTTAATGTAGCACAATAAACAAATGGGAACCTTGCTCCAATATATGCTTACCTTTCAGGTTGTTTGTAATTTGATCCGGCCGGTAGAATTGCGAGGAGGTTGGCGGGCTCTGCTCCGGCAAAATATGTGGGCGAAATAGCCGGATTAACGGTTGGATTTTCTTAACGTGGCGCTGGCTGTATTTGGCCGTGATTGCACCCTGGTTTTTGAAGCCCAATTTTTGATATCTTGTAATCATTGTATGTTCATAATTTTTCAGTCTTCGCTTATGTTATTTTGTCTATATTTGAGGTTGTAAGTTTGGATCACACAAAGATATTCCAGTGGGGGGTGTCCTACCAGACAATCACGACGTAAAAATAGCCTTCAATGTGTCTCAAGAAAGGCAAGGCATTGCAAGGAATGGTATATTATTGGTTAAGGTTAAAGAACAATCCTAAGGATATATTCGAAAGAGTAAAAATATGACAAAAGACACTCCTCCTTTAGAAGGCATACTGGTGTTGTGGCTATATAAGAAAGACAATGGGCCACATGGACGACATATAGAGGTACAATGAATGGTTGAGAGTGAAGCGTCTGAGCATACTAACATCTAACAAACTTGGTCATATAACAGGCACATGGCAGTCAGAGTTGCTACCAGAAACTTCATCAACTATAGTTGGATAAGTTTTGGCCGGGTCGGCAATATTTGTTGGACCGGGAACTGTATGTCAGATATGTTATCTAAATCGAAGCCCTTGTTAGCTTTGTCTTTGTTGGTTTTCTCGTTGTTTCTGATTTGTTTGAAGGGATACGAAAATGGGAAGAAGCCATCATATGCGGCAGTGTGCAAATTAACAGAACAATGCAACTGAGCACTCCATATCCAAGACTCTTCTTCCCTAGAGGTAGCTCTGTCAAGGGGTTTTAGGAGATATCTGCAAGAAGCTCAACGGCCTATAAACCTGTTCAAATCTTAAACTGATGCATCTCTAACAGTCAACCAGGTTTACTTTTTCTGATCTTTCTTGAAATTAATAGATGGAATCCGGCTTGAGAATGACCTTTAGCAGGAACTCTGCAAAATGGGCTTGGAGCAGTCCAGAAGCAAAATGGACTTGGAGCATGTAACTGGATGACAACCAGCAACACAACCTCTACAAACATAATAATCTTACAAATGCAGAAGAAAATAGTCTTTTTATTTCTCAAACTGAAACACTGCCTCTAGAAACCTTGGGGCTTCTATATGATTCTGAAATGCGCCCATACCGATGCTTAGTTACTCCAGCAAGCCAGGTAGGTACAACAAAGCATGACTTTATGAAGCCTTCAAGCAAGTCTTCATCTGTTACTTTCAAAATATGCCGAATGTCATTGAGAGTTTTACTGGCAGCTGGTTCATTCATATTGTATTTGTTTATATCCAAGAACCTCAACATGTCGACATATTCTGCTTTGCCAAAAGTCCTTCCATCCTGCTTAATAGAGAACTTATAGATTTAGTGTCTTGCAAGTAGAGCTACAACAGACTTCATAATAAGGAAATCAAAGCAACTACCTGAATAACAGAGCGTATTCTATCGAGGATAATCCACTCAATCGTAGTGGGGAAATGATCACCTATAAACGTCCTTTTCATCAAATCTTTGTACCATTGATATTTTCCCAATGCCTCAATAAAACTTAAGTTTCGCGCTCTTTCAGAAGTGGATCTTGACCCTAACTGGTCTATACGTATCTCCTGTGAAACAAGTTAAAGCCACATGACATGGCAACTAATCTATTTGCATCCAGAAAATTTTCCGCTATTTATTAATTTATCTTAAGCCTGCTATATTATTATATTTGCTTTGTAATCCAGCAAGTCAAAACCTTAAGCCCAGCATATTTTTGGCGAAGCGTATAGGGGCGAACAGCATCCCATGATTTTAGGAACTCTAGTAGACGTCTATTATGTTTCTGCTGAACAGAGGCAAAATCTGTCTCCTTGTCAAGTATATGACTTAATTGGTTCAGACTGTGCGTTTCTAGTGCATATGGTGGCACACCACAATTTGTTCGATCAGTCTTGCACAGCTTCCGGGAAGTCTTTGCCAATCGAAAGGACCTGCCAACGCCTTCATTCCTAAGTATAATAATGCAAGAAAATTTATTACAGATCGTACAAGACAAAAGTAATCATCAGAGAAATAGAAAAAGAAAGAGAGTTGAGATGTTAATATCCTAGCAAATAGACCACACAATAGCTATGACACCTGATTTGAAAAACTTGGTTCTGAAATTTCTCAACTGCTTATCTATACTGATCCAATCACCATACCTATCTGAGAAAAAATGTCTTGCTTCTCTACGGTATTCATGTAGCAAAGCTTTATTTCTTGCAGTTTCTTCAGAGGCATCAAAGGATGCAACTTTATTTAAATCCAAAGGCGGAATAGAAGGTCGTCTTGTTTCCTTTTCCTCCTTACTTATAGCTGCTAAAGTTTTATGGGATGCCAAAATACAATTTCCTCTCCTGGAAAATAGGCGAAATCTTATCAAAATTGGCAAATGACTCTATATTCATCACATACTTGACAACAAGAATTAACATCATTTTCATATTATATGGGCTGAGACACACCGACTAGATGCCAGCCGTTCCTCAGATTTCTTCAACTCCTGACGAAGAAGACTAGAACCATTATATTCACGGGCTAAACGTGGTTCAAACGGTTCTCTAGACCAGCGCTCCCCATTCCAGAAGCAGCCTTTCAAATGCAATGGGAGCAATAAATGGTATTCATAATCTTCAGTATCTCCCCGAATTGGCCTCCATGTCTTTTGGTCACAAGACATTGGTAATAATGGCCTCTCCCTTTCAAGGTCAAGATCACCTATGTTTCAAGTAATGAGTAAATAGGATCAGAAGCATATGCCAGTCTGCTTATGTTCTCTAGCATGTGGGCATGTTTTTAATAGTAACTGTTTTTATGTGAAGCCAATGTTACTTTACGATTATCATGCATACCCTTGCCAAAGAAGTTCACTTGGTATTGTGATTAGATTGAAGGATGGCATATGCTGACTGCCAATTGCAGTATAGAAAAGAAACAGGTTTGAAGGTTTTGCAGGATTGTTTGGTATGGGTAAGAACCCATTAATTTGTACAAATCTGAGCTAATCCTCCAGGAAAAGGCAAATCTTCAGTTACAAATCCTTCCCTAAGGCTTCCAATCCTTGCCTATTTTCTGCCCTTCAGTAAAAAACCAAGATAATCCTGTTCAAGTTCCGAGCTAAATTTTCCAATACATGCCGGTTGAGGAGAGTAATCCTTTCCCTTTTTGCTTCCTGGCCTTGCCAATCTGTTGCCCATAAAGGCTCAGGTGGTAGATAATCTCCCTCAACAATCATACACATTTTAAAAACTATTTCATAAACTTGCAATTACATATAACTACAAGCTTCAATCGCGCTCACATATAAATCACACAACAAAAAATGAGATAATAAGTTACAAGAAATACCTCCGATCACACGGTAGGGTTGAAACATAGAAGACATTAAACCAACACCACCAGGACGTTGGGATTCTCTTTGTAGTTGATGATCAATACTGGCCTTGGACCATGGATCTGATTGATCCAAGATATGTGAAAGGCAAACCTTGTGAACAAAATCTTCTGAATCTTTCAATGGCATACAATCCGAGGTTGGAGACGGAGCCATTGCAATGCAAATTATAAACGCTGGAGAAGACAGAGCACTTGAACACTGGTCCCTCCACAAATGGACATAGCCATTTATCTATTCCAGATAGATCCTGCCATATTATAAGGTTAGCCTATAAATTATGCAAAAGGTAGAGAACCAGTAAACTTTGCAGGTGGGCATTATTGTGTTAGTTTATAACATTAACCAACTTTAGATAGGTTATGCTTAATTTTAAGACCTTCACACCTTAAAGACATTATAAAATTTAAAACCATTTTACACCTTTGACAAAATCATTTCCCACTCAAGGCTGTTGTTCCCAGCAATAAGCATAGATAAATAGATAGTTGCATGATTAAGGGTAATTAAAATAGCCTTAATCATGCAGCTTCAAATATATCAATATTAATAGCAAAATCTAGATATCTAAAACATCATAAAAGACTGTTACATCGCAACAAGGCAGAATAGCATGCAGGCATTCTTCCACATACTGCTTAGTTTCTTAAGCAATTAAAAGTCGAGCAAATCCAAGTTCAATGAGCTAATGATTCTTTCAAGAATTTTGTCCAGGTTTGAACTTGACAGTCAAAATTGGGGCTTCAAGAACTTTTCCATGATTTTGGGAGCTAATTGTTTGAAACTGTTTCAGCTACAAATGCATATCGCATATTTTCATGGAATCATGGAAGTAGATACTAAATGTGCCTTGGCATTTACAGTTCTTTTTCCACGGTTCAACAGCTGACCATTACACACAGATAGTTGGTTTTACACATTATAGCATCTTCATGGGCCTTGAAAAGTACATAGAGAAATTTTTACTCTTTTTTAATACTAATTCCGCCTGATTTTGAAATGCAGAGTTCAGACCACCTAGAATGAACGGGGAAGATATGTAGGCGTGGTTTCCTTTGCACCATTAGGCTGTGCACCTGCTGTAATCACAATCTTTGGAGGAGTACTCAAATGAGTGTCTTATCCAAATCAAGATGCATTAGCATTCAACAAGGGACTAGCATCTACAACAAAATCTATCTCATCAAGCCACCCTAACCAAAAATTGGCATATCTGGACATATACAAACCGGTGCTGAACGTGACAAATAAAGCCATCATTATTTGGTGGATGTGGAAGCCCGTTCAATGAATATTATGCTATGAGAGTGCAAAACGTTCAAGGCTTACCTAATTCAAGGATCTGCGTTCTGTTATGCCGGATTCAAGGTCGGATTGCATCTGATACACGCCATACACCTGCTCAAGTGCCGTAAGAATATGTATGGTGGGATACTGCCCATCTCACCGAGTCTCCGACGCTCTTAATGCTGTTTTGTCCGGTGATCTGCTCGTCCAGGCGATCCTAGGTTTTAGGGTGGAATCACACCACCGGACGGAGACGACGTTCATTTTTTTAGTTTTGGGCGGGGCAATCCAGCGACGATGCCACATTAGTGGCCGCCCAATATTGCCACATCATTTTTTAATACCACGTCAGAATTTGCCATCTCGTTATTCGCGCCATATCCAATCTGTGTTGGCTCTGTGTGTTAGCGGCGTATCTACCACAGCTATTTGCTTATTTTTCAGGTATGTAATCTTCAAATTTTGCTGGTCTTTTAGGTACTTTCTTCAAATTTTGCTGGCCAAGTCTATGTCAAGATTGTTAGTGAAGCTTATAAACTCACAAACTCACAGTTTCAAATTTTAGCAGAATGGATGATGAGCCTCCTCCAATAATAATTTGCAAGTGGTAATGTTTATGCTAAGCAATCTAGGTGCAGCTACTTTGTTGCTGAGGCTTAGCTAATCCTTTGGTAATAATTCAGTAATCCTTTGTGTTCTCTAACATCTGCACTATGTGAGCAGAATCATTTTCAAGCAATCTTTATACTCAGTTGTCCAGTATTTAATGGGAAACTACAGGTATGTTGCACCATGCTGCCCTTTTTACATCTCCATAGACTTCCTTTCCCTTTGATTTGAGTATTCAATATTGTGCTCAGTTGGTAGCAAAAGTAAGTGTGCTTCTAACATTGGAACCAAACCTGTAACTACAGGAAAACTTCAAGAATTTTGTTCCTAGACCTAGAAACCCATTTAGATAGAGTTTGCCACTTAGATAAATTTTCAATTTTGAGATTCTCATATTCCATTCTATGTAGC